>OZ020514.1:37794546-38010505 GCA_963971425.1 Bryoerythrophyllum caledonicum | reverse complement strand
GCTTTGGCCTGCAACTGCGGCACTCCCACGTGGCGGCTGCTTGCTAAGCACTATTGGGAAGTGGATCCTGGTATCTATTGACACCCTTTTACTCCCAGTGCCCCTTCACGCTAGTTTCAAGCATGGACTCAAGTGGGCCTTCTGAGATTCGGGCTTCTGAGAAGAAAATGAAGAAACGAGAGCGTGATGCGGGACGAGTACGCAACTACAAGCAGAAGAAACGCATTCACATATTCATCGATGGTGAGTTGAAGGCATTTCGAGGTTGGGGAGATGTACCAAACCCGTGGACATTTACACAGTGTGCAAAGTACATTGCCTGGTGTCATTTGGGACGAATGTGGCTACATTTGCGGTATTCGCAACTTTGGAAATACGACAAGGGTAGTTTAAATTACTGCACCAATGAAGCATTCAAAGAACGGCGCATCCAAGCGTACCAGCACATCTACAATGCGGCAAAGGTTCACCGGAACGAGGTGAATCTATCCATTTTACGTATAGTGTATGCTGAGATTATACTCGGAGTAGTAGTCGATTGGAGGACGATGGAAATACAACCAAACTCCAAGATGACACCAATATCCACGGCGTCACTACCAATAGAGCGCAAGTTTTCGGGCGAAGCTCTAGGAAAAAAGGCGAAGGAAGTTGAAGTTCCAAACGAGGAAGTCGTGTGGTCTGACACTTCCAGTGACGACTCGGACACTGGATGCGACCCATCTATTCGCAAGGAGATTGAGGGCTTTATTAAATGCCATTGGCTAGATTCTGCCCTCCAAGAAACACCGACAATTGGAGAAGATTCCGGCAAGGATGAAGATCAAACTGAGATGGACGCGGTTGCATATGAGAATATCAATGAAAACCTAGAGTCTTCTGATGATGTTCCAATTGGACGAGAGGCTCATCTTCAACTTCTTGCTAAATATGAGCAGAGTTTACAGGAAAACAAGAATCTGGTAGAAGAAGCCAACCGCAACAAAGAAGAACTTCAAAAATTACGCGCTATATTCCAAGAAAAGGACATTCAAATCCAGGAATACGCAAAGTTGGTGTTTACTTTAAAGTCGTAGAATTTGATAGCAATGGAAGTAATGCCATGAATGATAAACGGGCAATTTTGTAACATTTTGAAATCATAGACCTTGTGAATTTTGTAAATTGCACTTCATTTGTAAATGGCTTTAGTTCAAAACAATATTGTTTATCTCTGACGTTAATCAAGTTTGTATGGTTCAGCATGTTTTATAATTTGGCTAGATGTAATAAAGTGAATGTTCTATACAGTCTTGTATACGTTTAAATTATATATTTGATGAATGTGTTATGATCTTCCATGATTGTACAACTTCATGCATCCTAGTCAATAAATTAAATTCACTTTTGTCTAATATTTGATAACCGACTACAATAGTCTATAGTATCATCAAGAATTCTTTTGTAGTGGAATTTATATCATGTGTTGAAGAATAAAACTTAAATTTTTGTCTCAAACATGTCAATCATAAGACTAAACAATAAAAATCATGTTACTTTCTTGCATAATAAATGATTTGGGATGTAACAAAATCCCCAATATTAATGCAACATTATTATTCTTGGTTGAATTATATGTAACTAATTGCAACGGCCTTCCAAATGATAAGAGATGGCATTCTACCATACAAATTATCCATATTATATCTTAATATGAGTATAAGTTTGCGGAACAAATCATTGAGCATGCTAATTGAAGGTACTAACTCTCCCCAAAAAAATCATTAGGTAAGCATAAGTATTGTGTGCCTAGGTAAGTATCAATATTGTATAAGTAAGTATAAGTATTAAGTATTGTATGTGAAAGTATAAGTATTGTATAAATAAGTATAAATTCAAGGCACTAGGTTATAAGTAAGTAGAAGTATTGTATGTCAAGTTCAAGGCACAAGTTCAAGGCACACCCCTCTCGCGCATAGCCCTTTAGCGTTCGCGTGCAGCCCTCGCGCGTACGCACGCCTCTTGGTCGTATGCACCCGCCATAGGTCACTAATTTACTATAAATATGAGATTTCAAAGTTACGGACCCCACTTCCTAGGCGCTTTGGCCTGCAACTGCCACGTGGCGGCTGCTTGCTTGGCATTTTTGGGAAGTTTTTTACGGTGTCTATTGACACCTTTGTAATTTGCCACCTTCGTATTCCTCCACCTCGTCACCATGGATTTTGGACAACCATCTACCACTAGCAGTCCCCACGGAAAGCGACAACGTGATTTTCGTCACGCACGCTCAAAGCAGAAGAAGCGCCTTCACGTGTTGATGGATGAGAAGATGAAGGCATTTTCTGGTTGGGAGTCAGTTCCAACCCCATGGACATTTGCACAATGTGCAAAATACATTGGATGGTGTCATTTGGGGCACCTCTGGCCATACTCGCGATATTCTCTAATGCAACGTACAAACAGGGCCAACTTGGGGTACTGCACCAATGAGTTCTTCAAAAAGCGTTGTATCCAAGCGTACCTGCACATTTACGACGAGGCGAAATTGAGCCGCAACTCGGTAAACATTTCAATTTTACGAATGGTTTACGCGGAGGTGGTACTTGGCGTACCGGTTGATTGGAGGACAATGGAAATCCAAACACACTCCAAGATGGCGCCAGTCATTGGATTAACAATACCGTTTGTGCGGAAGTTTCCAGGAGAAGGTCTCGGGAAAACCATGGAAGTTGAACCTTTGAATCAAACAATCGAGTGGTCCGCGTCTTCATCATCCGACTCGGATACTGGATGTCATCAGTCTGTGCGCACGCTTCAAGAATTGTCCATCATATCAGCGTCGAACCCTAAACCGTCGGTTTCACAACAAGACGGAGATGCCACGAAGACGGATGCGGTACCTGAGGAGGGCGTGGATAATAAAAAAAAGTCTACGGAGGGTGACTGGGTGAGTCGTGACGATTATCTTCGAGTTGTGAAGCGACTAAAAGAAAGCTTGGACATAATTGAGGATCTAGGATAAGAGCTCGATGAGAAGGATAATGAAGTTGTAAAATGTCTTGAAGAAATTTAAGACTTGAAGGCACGAGTTTAGGAGAAAGACAATCTTCTTTCATTTTTTACTGGCTTTAAGGGATTCTAGAACTACAACAGTGCGAGAAATGTACATAGAGCAATGTTGAATTGTTTTGGAACAAGAGCTTTCTACATTTTTGTAACTGCCATTTAATATTGAGTGATATTTTGTATATTTAATCAAACCTTGTAAATTGAGTGGCATCATGTATATTTAGTGGTTTTTTATGAGATGTTTTACATATCAAAATGTTAAGTGTTGCAATGTTTCAATATATAGTAGGAATTAGTGCGCACGCCCCAACATTGTGCGCGCCCGGCTCCAAAGCATGCGCGCCCGGCCACATAGAGAATGCGCCCAACCACCCTTGTACGCGCCCGGCCCCAGATGCTCTTGCTCCAGCACTATATAAGAACTATATGCGATGTGCTTGACTCACCTCACATCCTTGGCTTCGTGTCCTGGTACTCTTTATTGGGCTCTTTGCATGAATCTACAAGTTTGTGAGTGACCTTTGGGTCAACATTTTCTATGCACACACAATTTCCTATTACTTTTGGCGGATTCTCTTTGGCACAACATTGCGCGCCAATTTTATTGTGATGTCGTCTCAACAAAGGGCTCAAACGAAGGAGTGGGCCCCATGGTACACATTTAACAAGAAGGATCAAGTGACATGTGTTTGGTGCAATTACACGTTCGCATACAAACGTGGGAGGTGCATGTCACACTATGGGTATCCACAATGGACGAAGACTTCGTGCACTAAGGCCCCAACAGCTGTTAAGGCCCTTTTTAAAAGATGCGGGAATATTATTCCTACTAGGATGACTGTGGCGGAGATTGTTGGCCATCCTAGCGCACCAGCAACATGTTCCACTGAACCTTGTACTAGCCAATCCATCCAACAAGGTACTTTCTTGGAAACTCGAAATGAGGAGAACACGTAGTCCACAAATCCTCTAAGCCAAGCAGCATCATCAACACCAAGATCTGTACGACAATGGAGCTTTCCAGAGGCTTACCAAATAGAAAAACGAAAAGAATTGGACGAATTATAGGCACAATTTTTTATGAAGCCAACGTTGCATTCAACGTGGTTAGACATCCGGCCTTCATCAAGGCCACCCTCGCAACGTCAAAGGCGGGTTTTGATTATACACCACCATCGTACAATGCCATGAGGACGACATACATTGAGCCTCTAAAAAAAAGTGAAAGACCTTGTGGACAAGAAGACCGGCGTAGATATTGTCAAGTATGGGGCAACAATATGCTCGGACGGGTGGGACAATGTTACACGTTGCCCTCTCATGAATATCATGCTCGTATGTCCAATGGGTGATATCTTCTTGGGGTCTATAGACACCACGGGTATGAAGAAATCTACGGCATACGTAGGGGACCAATTGAAAAGTTTTATCCGTAAGGTTGGACCATTGAATGTGGTCCAAGTGTGCACTGATAATGCTTCAAACATGTTAGGGGCAATGAAGAAGGTCAACGATGAGTACCCGCACATATATACTCAAGGGTGTTGTGCACATATTTTGGACCTCCTCCTCGAGGACTGGGGGAAAGAAGGCATGTTTGCAGACCTTGTCCAGAAGGCGAAACAAATTGCATTGTATATCCGGAACCACCATGTGCCCATGGCCCTTTTTCGTCGATTTTCGCCAAAATTGTCTTTGTTGTGGCCAGCAACAACAAGGTTTGCATGCAATTACATAATGATCCATCATCTGTTGGAAGTGAAGAATGCCCTGGAGATGGTTGTGATAGACCCAACATGGATGTCCTACGTATCCTCTCTTTTCGATAGGCAAAATGGGCACCGTGCCCATGCGAAGGCATTGCAGGTGCGAGCTACCGTTCTAGACGAGACTTTCTGGCATCGGTGCACTAACTTTGAATTTGTAGTGGCACCAATACTAAAGGCATTGCGGACTTTTGATGGTAACACTCCGGCAATGGGAATTGCTAGGATGACCATGAACAAGCTAAAAGAGCACGTGTTCAAGCTGCGCCATGCGCCATTCAACATGCTTGACGGAATTGCAACTCGCCTTGAAGGATCATTCCTACGGCGTTGGGAGATGATGACAACAGATCTCCATTATGTAGGGGCTTTATTGAATCTTTATCTAGCCAATAACTTGCAAATTCAAAACAATGGTGAGGCCAAAAGGGCCCTAAACAAGGTTGTTATGACGCTCTGTGGTCCACTCGGAGTGTCTTTTTCGGCAGTAATGCTCGAAATCACGGAGTATGAAGAATTGCGAGGCCCATATTCACCGGAGGAAGCTGGGGAAATTGAAAACAACAACCTCTTGCCTCACCAATGGTGGAACCGTGTGGGCGGGCAATCATTGCCTATCATTGCGAAGCGTATACTAGCACAAACCTGCTCGGCCTCGTCATGTGAGCGTAATTGGAGCATGTATTCGTTCGTGCATAGTAAGAGCCGAAATCGCTTGGGAGTACAGAAAACGGAAGATTTGATTTACATCTACACGAATAGTCGATTGCTCCGAGAACGTGCTCGTCCAGACCCGATTCGATGCAGGGTTGTCTTTCGCGACATTGTGACAGTGACGCGTTGTCACGACGCGTCGTGTCGTGACGGACCCTTTCGTCACGACACAATAGGGTCAACGTAGGGTCAAAGACAGGCTTTACCCCCACAAGAGGTAACTTAGTTACCTTAGGGTGGACGTGGCCGTCCTAGGTGGCAATGACATCCTACGTGTATATCATCTCGTTTACCTTTAGGGATGTAATATTAACCCTTGAGTGAAAATCTTGTGAGCTTGCATTTTTTCGGCGGACAGGCGCGGATGGGGAGCAGATATCGACTGCAGATGAGGAGCGGCTGGGGAGCAAATGGAGGCGGGTGGGGACTGCGGATGGGGGCGGATGGGGCCCAGAAGGGTGCGGATAGGACGCGGACGGGGAGCGGACAAGAACTGCGGACGCAAGTGTTGCGGATGGTGTGCGGGTTGGGAGCGGATGGGGAGCGGGTATCGACTGCGGATGAGGAGCAGGTGGGGAGCAGATGGGGGCGGATGGGGACTGCGGATGAGGAGCAGATGGGGGCGGGTGGGGACTGCTGATGTGGAGCGGGTGGGGAGCGGATGGAGCAGATAGGGAGTGCGGATGGGAGCTGCGGATGGTGTGCGGATGGGGGCAGGTTGGAATTGCGGATGGGTGCGGATAGAATGCGGATGGGGAGCGGACTGGGCGCGGACTGCCTTCGATGGGCCACAAACTGGTTGCGGGTTAGGCGGTTGTGTGCTTGTGGATGGAGTTATTCTGTCTTTATTTGAGAGGTTTTGAAGGGCAGGGTGGGAAGACGAAAACATCGTTTCATAAACACTTTGCCTTTATTCTAAACATCAGGGAAGTCCACGTAGGATTTCTCTTGTTTCAAAAAGGGATTACAAAAGAAGTATACACTTCACACCATTAACAACATCCGACATATCGAGCAAAATCTAAGGTCTATGAAATCACAATATACTACTCATTGCGGAAGAAGTCCCATGGGGTTTCCAGGTTGTAAGGCGGTCTTTTCAACATGTCTACCACATGCGTGACGGTGGATCGCTCTAGTGGATCAAGTTTTAACAACTCATCCATACTTTGCTCAAACCGACGCGACAATGAACTTGGATTTTTGTTCTTCAGGAACAAGCTTGAAGAGCAATCGCGGTTGTAAATCCTCCTTGCCAAGTACCGCACTGCATACGCCTCAGATCTATGGTTGTGCTTATGCTTTATTCCCATTCTTCTCGGTGATGTTGCCGTTCCGGGCTTGCCATATACATGGAATAGCTCGGGGGCCGCATGCTAGTATTTACCTCTGTAAGCTTGCACCTCCCTGCTAGATGGTCGACCATAGTTCGACATCTTATCTTCGCCGTCCCAAGATGCCATTCCCCAATCACACACCCCAATGTATACGGTGTCGGTTTTGTCTTTTGGGAAATGAAGCATTACATTGTTGGGACTCAAATCATTGTGCAATAGCCGTTGAGAATGTATCACGTCCATGATGCACATGAGTGCCCATGCTAAATATGCCCGGTTTTTGCGATAAATGCACAATTCTAGACGGGCATCGAGGTCAATTCCAGCACTTCTTAGAATGTCATCCTCATGTTCCTCTTCGTATTTTGAGTCAATTCTCCAAACGGACGCGAGTGAGCCTCCGTTCCACCATAGAGTATATGACTCGTACGTTCTTCTATCGAGAAATTGAATCTTGATTACCCCCGCATGATCCACCGGACACGCTAGCGCCTCGATTGATCGTTTCTCCCGATTCTTCGTCTTCGAATCCTCCTTCATTGTCTTCCCCGCGAACTCTATACTTGGTGGAATGCAGCTCACACCTTCGATGCTCACACGTCGCACAATTCCAAAGCCACCTTCATAGTTCCTCCCATTTAGTCCCTTTATCACCGCCTCTAATGGGAGCCACACCACCCCTTCGCGACCTCTCGTTGCAATTCGCGCGGACAAATCACGTTCAATCCAAGGGACATTTTGGCTCCCTCTCCCTCGAGGCTTGACTTTCATTACCCCCTCCTTGAATTTATCTAACTTCACCTTCAATTCTTCCCACCCAGATATTACACGACCTTCTTTTGTTAATATCTTGGCTTGTACCTCCCAAAGCGTTATGACAGGGTTAAAAATGGCATTCTGAGTGTATTCCTTTACCCACTCTTCGTAAGAAAAACGGCGTTTGTCTTCGGCAAATGTTTCTTCGTTAGCAACGCCGTCGACAATTGTTTTCAATCTCTCCCCCAACAATTCCAATCCAGCAGCACCTCGATTCAAGTAGCGTCTCTCCAGCTGACCTAGATCATGATCTTTATACCATGATAATTACTCGGCCACAACCTTGGTCCTGAAAGGCTTGCTCATCTGATCTACATGAGAGGTCCTTTGCCTTTTCTTCCCACGTCCCGAGTCCTCTGAATCTGCTGGTCGTTTGCCCCGTCCACGTCCTGTTGCGTCTGAAGGTTCGCTGGGAACTAAGGACTCTGATGGCGTTGGTACCACATTATGTGAAAGTGGTCGTACCGATGAGGCTCCACGCTCGGGATCAACACTGGAGCCACGTGAACTACGACCTCCAAGGTTTCGATCCCCAACCAAGCTTTCTGATCCTCGAGACCGCCCAGCTCCACGTCCTCCCCCCACAGATCCTCGTGTACCTCGTGAATGTGATTGTGATCCACGAGAATTACTTTGTCCAAGAGCAAAAAATTCTTGGTTCATTCCGGGTTCTCGTCTGCCACCTCTCTCGCTTGGTCCACCTCTGCTGCCTTGGCCTCTACCTAAGTTACCACCGCTGACATCGTTAGGAGCTGCAATAGCAGATGCATTTTCCACATTATAAGCTTCATGGAGTTGCATATTTGCATCTTGATAATGCACCCTGTTGTCAGCCATTGTGTGAAAAAATGTTAACCGGTTATCCGGTGTGCAACGTTTATGTGAGTGAGTCTGGAAAAAAACTGCAAGGGTTTCTCTGCAATTCGTCACTCCAAACTCCTGTACCGTCGAAACCCGTGCAATGCTGCTCACGCAACAAGGTCTCGGGTTCCCATTGGGCAAGGAGTGGAGTGCAAAAAGTGAAATCGTCAATGGCCTCGTTGCCTTTATATAGGCCCCGACGGGTCGCAAACATTGGGAACCGCACGGTCGGGGAGCGGTCGGGGAGCGGACGAGCAGCAGATGGGCGCGGATGGGGAGCGGATGGGGGTCGGTGAGAGCGGATGGGGCGCGGATGAGGAGCGTACAGGGGCTGCGGATGGTAACTGCTGATGGGGAGCGCTTATGGAGCGGATGGGTGCGGATAGAGCGTGGATGAAGAGCAGACAGGGGTGCGGATAGGAGCTGCGGGTGGGGAGCGGGTGGGGAGCGGATGGGGGCGGATGGGGAGCGGATGGGTGCGGATAGGCGCGGATGGGCATTGGACAGGGACTGCGGATGGAGTTGCAGAGGGGGAGCGGGTTGGGAGCGGATGGAGGCGGGTGGGGAGCGGATGGGGGCGGGTGGGAAGCGGATGGGGGCGGGTGGGGAGCGGATGGGTGCGGATAGGTGCGGATCGGTGCGGATGGGCATCGGACAGGGACTGCGGATGGGAGCTGCGGATGGGAGCTGCGGATGGGAGCTGCGGATGGGGAGCGGGTGGGGAGCGGATGGGTGCTGCGGATGGGGAGCGGATAGGCGCGGATGGGCATTGGACAGGGACTGCGGATGGGAGCTGCGGATGGGGAGCGGGTGGGAAGCAGATGGAGCGGATGGGGGCGGACATGGCCGACGTGTTTAAAAAGGAAGAGGAGTTCAATGTGGCCTCACTCTTTCTTACTCATCAGGACGCCCTGATGCACTTGCCTCTACGTTGAGGGCGGGTGTGCGGGGTTTTCAGATGGGGAAGTGGCCCTTTTGAGGTCCAAGATTCTTCCAAGGGGGGGAATTTTTGTCCTCAAAACGCAACTGATCAGGTACAAAAGACATCAGATATTCCAAGAAGGGTTTAGGGTCTTAATACTCCTAGGTAGCACTATTATGAAGTGCATGATTGGGACTTTATTTCAGTACTACTTTGAAGTGCAAGTAGTTGTGGTAGTTGTTATAGTTGTTTTAGTCGAGAAATCATTTGGAACTCTCATATCACAATAGATAATATCGCCAAGATAATAGGTTCAAACATAGTATTGTTTTGTATTGCGGGAGCCCATAGAGGTTTCCAATAATTTTCCACCATGCATAGTGGAGGTCGAGTTGTTAGTTCAGCGAAGAAGCCGAAGAAGAACCCTGCGGATTTGGAGCTTGAAGTATATCAAAATCGTGATGTTCTAGGGGAACCAGGATGGGAAAGTGTTTGCGAGCCATGGACTGCCACAAATGCTATGGACTATATTAAGTTCGCGCATCTTGATAGATGGTGGCCGGAAGAGCTCCACGAGAAACATTGTTCAGCAAAGGCTGTTACGTACCGCGACATCAAAGACGTGGATGTGAAGTGGAGGTTCCTCGAGATTCTACGTGCAATTTCCAACTTGAAGCGATGGCCCAAAAACAATATCCCTAGAAGTATCGCGGCATTGATGTATGCGGAACATCAATTGGGGAAGAGGGTGGATTGGTCAACGCTACACAAACCTTATTGTGGTGGGAAGATTCTTGGATGCCCCCTTTCTGCAAAGAAACCAGTAGAGATTCCAAGAAAATCCGTTCCTGCATGGTTCCGCAATAACCCAAGCTTGGTTGACGACCCTGATGAATCATTGCCAGTGGACCGAGAAGCACCTCCTAAACAAAAGAGGAAAGTAGTTAAGAGGACAAAAGTAGTGGATGCCATTGAACAATCATTGCGCGAGCCCAAAGTCACAGATGCGAGGCAGTTGGGCATCCATGTGAGTAATGAGATTAACGTGGAGTCAATGCCATCCCCATTATCTATGCAAATGACCGATGCGGATCAAAACAAAGCCATTCAGATATCAACAACATGCATGCCGCATGGTACTGTAAGTGACCATGGGGGGTTTGTTGGCAAAATAGGAAGTGATCATGAATACGAACGACTGGGCGATGCAATTGAAGGAACAAGGGCAATGGTCAGTATTGGTGATTTGCAAGCTCATGCAGACCCCAATATTCAAGATACGTGTGTTCAGTTGAAGGCGCAATTACAAGTGCTCCGCGTGGAAATTACAAGGTTGCAATGCGATAGGGACGCTGCCGTAGAAGTTGCATTCAAAGCATGTGTGCTAGAGTGAGAGAAGGACACCATGCTTGCCGAAATGGCCATGTTACGCGATGAGCTCGACCATTCCAAGAATGATATTGGAAATTATCAAGTTGAAATCGCAGGCTTGAGAAAGGAACTAGAAGAGGTCAAAGCACAACATATTACAAACGAGGCGACATGTGCAAATTTCCAACGTGAGGTGGATGAATTAAAGGCAATTAGTGCAAACGACGAATCGAAGATAAATAAATTGACAGCCTTAGTTTTAGAAACCGTTGCCGAGCGGGAAGAGATGATGCTTATAATGGTGTTTGCGGTGGCACGAGCACGGCAGTATGAAGCGGAATTCAAGAGCATTGTTGCCGAATGGACGTTGGATAATAAATTGAGGACCCTCTTGCTCACATCGTGGCCTCTAGAGGAAACTATGTATTTGAAAAGTTGGGACAACAAGGAGCCGTCGATACAGACGAATAACAATAGCATTGATTGGAAGCACGTCACAGAAGACGATCATCATTGGAACATCGAGGATGTGCATGACTATCCGCTAGATATGATGGGGAAGCCGTTGTGGCTAAAACCACATCCAATGACATCCGACGGATCGTCATGTCCTATTTGCGGAAATGCTTGGGGCCCAGAAGGGTGTTTTACGATTGGATCATGTGGCCATTCGTTCCATCCACAATGTCTAATCAAGAGTATGATTCGCTCACGTATGTGCAGTATCTGTAGAGCGCCATTACATCCACGTTTATATCTGCAATTTGGCATCCGGGATTTCATGCCTAACCATTGGGTGTATCGCCAAGATGATTATGATTTTGAACTTGGCGACTTCAATGGGCACCCTGTTGAGTGGAGCTGGAGGCACAATATGTCAAAGGCAGAGGTGTGGCATAAGTTTGGGGGGGGGAACTTGGAAGATGATGTAGAGAAACTAATTCAAGCTGCGAATGAGATGTATCCTGACAACCCGCTTGGGTACGGCATGAAGATGTTTTTTTATCAAACTATGGGATGACATTGGAATCCTCAGAGGAAGGAGTTGGTGCACGGTTTAGGACCAAAACCATATTACAACTCATCTGGTGAGCGAGCGGTAGAGACCCTGGAACTACGCAGATCCTATCGTGGAACTCCTCTAGCTGTGAACACCGGTATAGAGGACTTGTTTTGGGAAGAACGCTACCATTGTAAACGACTACTGGTGGCGGCGCTCGATGCCATATTGGATGAAGTTGCCCCGGAGGTAAAGGAATGGCTCAATGGTGGGGACATACCTCGATATTCGGAAATGGTGATTCGCCATGAATGCCATGGATATGGGACACGGAGTAATGTTCGTGCACAAGGCGGTGACTCCTCCAACCCTTCAAGACCGCAACAATAATTTGCCAAGGTTTAGGCAAGGAAATAGGGTAATATGATCGGCAATAGATTCCCCCTTCAATTAGTATCTTCGAAAATCCTCGTCCATGTTGTTGCCATTATGGACATAGCCATGTAGGTACAATAATTTATGAAGGGATTTTTTTCCCTGTTTTGAATTTATTAACCCCATGAGGACCAATTGTCAACAATGGCCTTTTTGAAAGTTTGGTCAGGTTCCTCGGGTTTAAATTTCCAACATTCCACTTTCAAATTTTTATTGTAGAAGGACATTACTAAGACCTTCATAGGATAACAATTTTTCCCTAAATCCGCCATTTAACCCCTAAATGACCACGACCACTTGTGTTCTAAAACCAGTCCAAAACTGCCACTGCAAAAAAGAGACATGAAAATCACAATTTAAAGTGAATTTCGGATTTCCAACCGTAAGATCTTAAAATATACTTCTATAGAAACATGTTGTTCAATTTTGGTTGCAATCCACAGCACGGATTGATAGATTTTAGTGTTTAAAGTCTAAACAATGGTTCATTTTCTTTCCTGGGTTGAGCAGATCAGCAGACTTTGACTTCACTTTGTATCAAAAAAATTCATTGTACAAGGTCGAAATATTTTACCATTGTCTTAAGCATGATGTTATTTCCCGACACACCAATTTTTAGAAGTAAAAAAGGGGTGTAGCATATTCAAAACAAGCGTGCAAGGAGTGGAGGTTCAAAAATTGCCATTTCACGTTTTATTTTTTTGTGAACTACGTATGTATTCAAATGATAATCCAAACGGTCAATAATAATTTTTTCACCACATATTGTTGTTGAAAAAATAAAAAGTGAAAAATATGAAGATCTCTAGGTTTTATGTACAAAAGATGAATTTTTTTCCCCCGTTGCCCGACAATGTGTGAAAATGTTTGACTTGTAATAAACTGCCTTTTTACACTAAAGACAAGAAATTTTTCTGAAAATTTCCAGAAAAGGAAATATTCTTTATATGTGTGAAAAATCTCAATGTCAATAGAAACTTTTGTCAAAAAATTTGGAGGTGCCCGGTGTCCCCACTTTTGGCTTTAAGTGGTACTAACTTTCAAACCACAAATCCAAAAAAAATAAAAATAAATAAATGTCCATGAAGCTCTTTTCAGAGGCAATCTAGAATAAAAATGTCAGAGAAAAAAAAAAATTCCGAATTTTAGGAACTGCCCAAAATCAGAAATCCCCCCGAATGAGACTCTGGTCCTTTAGGGGTTAATATGCCCAATTCAACTATTTCTGGACTATGAGGTGAATTCTGGACTAAGGACTAAAAGAAAGATCCGGAGATGTGCCTCATAAATGAGAGTGAAGCGTAAAAGCCGAGGAGTTTCGTGTACTTTTCAAGCATTAAATGCATCACCAATGACACTTATGAGGGAAGAAATGGCTAGAGCGACCAAATTTGAATTTAGACAATACGTGAGTCCGGAACATGCAGCCGGATATCTCCGGGTGAATATCAAAGTGGAAACCAGAAGAAGAACCGAGTCCTGAAAACAGAAATTAATGGACATACTGCACATCACAAATGTGTGGTTGGGAAACATGTGGTAGGAAAAAATGGGACAGCGATGCAGACAGAAATTACTCGCAATTGATAGAACATGCAACCGGATATCTCCGGATGAAATCAGAGTAAGAGTCCAGTACTAAACTGTTTCATTATAAGAAAGTGTCATACAAAATATGAAGGGTAGCCGTTGATTAGAGGCGCGTGTAATCTACGGAGAATCGAATCAACTATTCTAATTTTAGTGCTTTACAGATGCCCTCTACCCGTCCTGTATGGTGTCTCCCATATGTTAGATAATGAACTATAGCCTTTCTAGGATTCTTGAATGGATCTAGATCTGCAACAACAACAGATTTAGGCCACAAATAATGCCTTGTTCTAGGATTAAATGAGGCCTTCTTAAAGATGTGGGGAAACCTCACATAGCTGGGCCTTCGAGTCTGTTTGCTGGCATAGCAAAAAAGAATATCTGATAAGATGTCTGGGGGCAATAACACTTGGGCCGCCTCCATGAGCCTATTTGGACGCATAGGAGACCAGATCCCGACATTGAAATACCGCAGTAGTATTCGAATAACATCTGCGGTGTCATCAAAGGAAGGCAGCTGCGCGGATCGGGACTTGGCCGAGTCAAGGACCTCGTCCGAGCAGAGAGGACCACGAAGAGATATGATTATGACCTGCGAAATAGATGGCACGACCATAGAATTAGAAATTGAACATTGAAAAGAAGAGAAAATATGGTAGGAGGAAATCAAGTCACATCCTGGACCGGAGATCGCCGGGTGCCCCTCCCAGACCAACGTTCTGCAGTGGAAATGGTCAGACCAAGAGTTCATAGATATTAACTTCCTAGATATGAACTTAATAGAGTTCATAGATATTAAGGGTGAAGTTTGGGGGCGAGACACCAACAATAACAAATAAAATGAAGGACCTCAACAAATAACGTTACTGACAAGAACAGTTGTCTTCAAAATTGAAAGGTCAAAATCCGACAGACATTCATGACGAAACATTTACAAAGCATAGAGTTAATACTATCCAGTATATTTCATTGTTCTAAGGCGCCAAAATTATGCCCTTCACCACGGAGCGAGCCTGAGTGGAATTTTTGTCTACTGGATCACTGGCAAACTTCAATTGATTCCGTCTAACAAAGTCGGGAACATCCTCATTTGACGCTAGTAGTCCGGAGAGCCATGGGAGAAACATGGTGGTCAACCAGGCTTCACCCGAATTCCCAGTCCATGATGGCGGATGAACTGCGCTGAAGGGATCGTTAAGGATGTTCTTTAGTGGGGTATCGTCCACAAGCAAGACATCCTTAGGAGATGTGGGCGACGCTTTGCTATTATAAACTGTCAGGTCCTTTAGGAAAATTGGCTTCTTTGGCTGAGATGGAAGCATATATGATGTTTTTGTGCAATCGGCCTGTGTCAGGATTCTGGCGCCTTCCGGAATGGTAGCACCTTTCTTGCGCAACTCCTTGATGATATCCACAATATTCTTTTCCAGTACACTACTCCAGAATGAGACAGTAGCCTTCTCTCCCACGAAGTTCAGGATTTCAGTGGAACCAGGCCTTACTTTGATGTCTCTCGGTTGTCCTTGTTTAAATTCCCCCCTGTGCACAAGAACTCCATTTAAGTCAAACACGACATGATAAACCCGTTGTTGTGTTACCTGATCCTCGATTGGAGGCTCTCGGACGATCGTCGTAAACTTCTTCAGACCTGAACCCAAAATACGAGTACGTCGGCTGAGATGAGGAACTTGTACAGCTTAGAGAAATTGCAAAGATACATATAAAAGTGTTCCGCACTCAGAACCCAGAAATGCTGGATGAAAGAATGAACACTATATAGATGATGGCACGTAAGTATGAATGTCCATATTAGGCACCTGGGACAGTAGGTGTAGTATCCCTAGAAGTCTGAGCTACACCAGCGACTTCAGCACTCTGTGCGAGGCTTCTGCCACCGACATCCTTCGACTGTGTTGATCCGGCCGGCACCTGAATACCAATAATGTAGTGGTAAGAACACGGTCTGAAGAGAGTGCACTGTCTTGAGAACAATCAAGAAGGTTTGATGGACAAGTAACTGTTCACCTTATCTTTCTGGGCCCTTGTCCGAACTGTAGGCGGAGGAGGAGGAACTTTCGGCACAGGATTCTTCACGATTGCCTTCTTCTTCTCTTTTTGAGCCAGCTGCCCGTGGCTCTGTGGAGGGCTGCGCGGAGGGCTCATAACCTGTAATTCACGCAATGTTTGTTGCGCCGATGCCTCATCCATCGTGTGATCAGTGTCACGCAAAGTCAGGTCCTCGGCAGTCTTGGACACAACCTCCACTTCAGGACGCGTCGTGGAAGGGTTGTCCAGCGGGAGATCTCCGGGTGCTCTGTGGGTGTGGTCGAACTCCAGGCGATCGGACATTGCCGTGTCATCGTCCAGATCTGGCGGAGGAGAACGTTGCCTATCGGAATGCGAACTGGTTTCCATTTGAGAGGGACGCCCTCTACCGTCCAGAGTAGAGTCGCTTGTTGAACTAGGCGAGGCACGCCCGACAGCAAGATGTGGTTCATCAACGTTTACCTGCAATGGGTCGATTGGGGTGTCCGCACCGATGATCCGAGCGGCTGTAGCCAAGGACTCGAGTCTAAAATTGGGAACCGCTGATGAACTTGGTTCATTCCGCACATCAACATCAAGCATCGTGGCATCAGTCGTCTGCGTCACATTGACGAAGTCAGTGTGGAATACATTAAGACGCAATACGAAATAAAACGGTATCATACACCCGGAGATCTCCGGTTCAAAGTTGTCCGAGTCTACCGGGGGAACTAAAAATAAACATGGCAATGATAAAGACGAGTCCTAAGGAATGGAGGGCATCCGAATGGAATAAACATCCGGAGATCTCCGGGTCGGGTAGTATCCGTAGGCGTTATACCTCGCCGGTGTAATTCATCCTCGACATAGCCCGTGTTTGAACCCCAGCGGCTTGGGTCGACCCAGTGATGTCAGTCTCCAGTAACTCCTCAGGATCGGCGTCGGTAACATCAGCTAAGATATTCAAGTGGAATTTGAATATTTGTTCTGCGTAGGATTCGGCATTTACTTTGGCATCTTCGTTGTTCACAATCTCGAGGACCCGAGCGTCGTGAGTCTGCAAACCAAAAAAAAATTAGGACGGCGATATCCAATTCATATAACTGTATGCGGGCCGGAAATCTTAGACATTGGATTGCTTGGGAAGGATGTCTTGCTTACCAAGCCGAGGTATGTAATATGTGGTCCTCCATGAACATTGACGACCACCATACCCTCTCTGATGTATCCCGTGAACAGCGAATCGAGGACCGAGATCCTCAACTGTGGGACACCGGTTTGCTTCCAGCGCTGGATGGATTCTTTATGTTGAGCGGCTGAAAAGAAGGCCGGCATTTTTTTGGGGTGGCCTTTGAAGAGCCTCTTGAATGACTGAGTAGGCGTCTCGCTTGAATCGTATTCATACACGAATACGCAGTATACTGTCTCCTCGACCCCAATTACTGGAACCGGAAATCCATCACCAGGGTGGGGGAAGTAGTAGACGACATGCGTTGCCCACAATTTTACCTTGCCTTTGGACTCTCTCTGCCGAAGACTGATGTACCTCTTTAATTCAACGAATCCTGCGACGTCAGTGATAAGAACCGACGGTGATCTGACCCTCGTCCGCCCGTCCTTCGTGTCCACTTCGAGATGGTCGAAAATGGTTCTAAAGTCAAACACATCTAGCACCTGTGCACGGCATATGTCGTCTTTAACGCGGTAAAGGAAAAAGAAGTAAAAGTGAGGGTCAGTGACGTTACGCCACTGCTGAATGTCCGGCATGATAAGTACTTCGGCGATCTCGCCCCCACTGTCAGGCATAACCCTGCAGGTGTATTTGGAGTCGAACAGGGACGTATCATCCGTGGGTATGGCCTCGGCAGCATCTTCAATGATGTGTTGACTCCAAATGGACACGAGGAAGTCTGGAGTGGGGTCGGTATCCTTGTTTATCGCCTTCAGTCGACCCTCAAGCCAAGCTTTACCCTTGGCAGAGTGGTTAGCGGCGTCGACCCAGGACTCGAGCTGGACCCTTCCAATATTCCTCTCTTCGGCAAATGCGTCCCACTGCTCCTTCGTGTATGGGACGAAGTCAGCAGACTTCGAGGGAAGGGGGTGCGACTTGTATTTAAGCATCAGTTCATTCTTCATTGCACGGACTCTCTTCTCTCTGTTCGCCGCGTTTTCGAGAGTCTCCGCCTGCCCTTTCATAGTACCTTGGTTTGCCGCTTTGGAGGACTTCACACAGACCTTCTTCTCGAGCACTAATTCCGCGAGGTAGTCTAGGTCTTCAGCGCGCATTTTGTAAAGAGGCTTGAAGTCGTTCTGCACCAGAGGTTTCCGCTTCAGCTTAGCTGGGTCCCCCGTCTTCCCGTTCGAGTCTGGTAAGACTCCAGCGACGAACAGCCTGTCGATTCGGATCCACTTCTGGACCACCGCATCACCCATCTCGAATAGAAGTGGGACCTTCGCGTCTTTGGGGTCTGTTTTACCGAGGTGTGTAAAAACCGTTGGCACCACTTGCCGTTGGAACGTCTGCAATGAAAACAATTACAGGGTGTAAGCAGCCGGAGATCTCCGGATGATTGGTTTGGTTGCTGTGAGGATAGAGCACATCCACGGAATAAAAAATATTTTCAGGTTGAGAATGTATATTTACCGAGAATGCGTCAGATTGAGGATGACCATACAGTTGGGGGGCTGGTTTACCGAACTCAAACCACTTCACTCTGCACGTCTGCAGCTGCTCAGTGAAACTCTGCTCCTTCCGCAAACCAGTCAGATCTTGGTTAAGAGCGCGCGAGAGCTGTAGCAGGGTCATGTCTTTGGGGTCCGGTTTTGTCCAAACCGGGATGATAGAGAAGTGGGAGATCTCTTCGAGCGTCCAGGTTGCTGGCAATTCGTGTGACAGAACCTTGTGCGCCGCCACAGTATGCTGACCTCCGATAATGTAAAAGTGTGTCGAGTCCCTTAGGCAGTCCTCCTTCGTCGGTTTGGTCGCGAAAAACTCTACCTTACTTCCTTCAGGTTTCTTCTTCAGTGGCAGGACTCGAATGTGAATCTCAGGTGCCGTGGCCTTCGAAGACGCGCAAATTGCGTTGATAATTCCTTCAAGCCGTTCTTTCTGGATGCCCCTGTATACTAATCCTCCAGGGGGGGCCCGGTGCAGCTTATCGAAATGAACGAGCTTCACGACATCCTTCTTCGTGTCAGGGTCTTCTACTGTCAAAGGCTTATTATTGTGTATGTAAACGTTTTTGAACGCGTCGTCGAGTACCGTACCAATTGCTTCTACTTCACTCCGCTTCATTTTGGTGAGGTCAGCCTGTGAAGTTCAGGCACCTTTCGATCGCGAGGCCAGGCTCATCGGCCTTCGCTTTCTTCCCCTTCTCCGCCCGCGATGAAGAACCTGGGGTCGAAGTCTTCAAGGTGGTCTTGCGTTTTCTTGCCAAGGTCGATGCTGGTGTCAGAGACAGATTGGGAGTTGCGTCTTGAACGGGCATTCGGGACTTCTCTTGTGCTTTAGCCATCCACTTCCACTGCTCATTCACGTACTCCGGATACCACGTATCACCCGTTGGAGGGGCAAATAAAAAGTTCTCACTCTGGCAGGTCTCCACCATCTTATCCGAAATCTTAGATGATTCTAGGATCAAGCCATATATATGTGGCTCGGTGGAGGAGTCCACGTTCTCCTGGACGATAACGAGACTGACCTCGTCATCAAGACCCTGCAACTCGAGAACCTGGAGACCAATGTCGGGGTGACCCCGTTTGCCAATCCGAAGTTGAGGGACGAATTCCCAGGCACCGTCAGGGGTTTTAATGAGCTTGATGCCCCACTGGGTTATGCTCTTTCGGCAATTGTTTACGTAGCCGACATTGTGTATCCCTCTGTAGACAAACTCAGGGAGCCAATACTCTACAAATGCCCCAAGTTTCCCGGGTCGACATTCAGTCGGAAGTGTGGTTGTCCACGAATCCCTGCAAGATGATTTTGAAAGAACAAGCAGGCAGTTTAGAATCGATGCAATTGTCTGGTCAATAACAAGAATCCGAAACAAAATCACCTGACAAGTTCCTAGATGTTGAAACCATGAATCGTGCTTCCAAATCTGTATCACAGTGCCTGCAGGGGACAGTACTCGGAGATCTCCGGCTGATTTGGGGAAGTCGAGTGCATCCGACAAGGAACGAATCCTGGCTGCTCTGACGGGTCTATTTCTGACCTGAACCGGAGATCTCCGGTTAATGACCCCTCGACGCGAATTTCCACTGTTTCGATATGTCCGGAGATCTCCGGCTGCTTTCGAGAATAACTAACGCATGTATAGGGTTTACATATTCATCTGATCGCTACATCATCCGGAGATCTCCGGCTGATTACTGGAACTCCGTATTCTCAGCCGGAGATCTCCGGCAGAAGCACGTACGACACTTCGAAGCACTAATCGGATCATATCAGGACTTGAATATTTACATTCATTTACAGAGAGGTTTGACGTATAACTCTTGAAGTTTGACATACTTAAATAACAAGTTACATAATTGAGAACATAAATATATGTATCAAATGAGCTCACACAATTCTGTTATAACTCGACCTTACACACTAGAAGAAGAATCCGCTAATGTTTCGATGGAACGCCAAATTTGACGACTCTACATGGATTAAACTATATACATTGAATCGAACCAGACTCGACAGACTCAGTGAGGAACAACACATTCAAACATTCATGGAATTCCAAAATCATTCGCATATTCATGAATAGATATACAAATATGTTCACGGGACAACAAAAAACCAATCGACTATAGCCAAACAGACATCGGAATTCTAGTATGCATTTTTTGAGGTTTTTCAAAATCATTCAAGTGTTCGTCCACTCTGAAATAATAGAACTAATTCGGAACTCACTCAAAAAAAGGAACCCCACCTGGTCGCCCGGACTGAGCATAAACAGTTCAATTGTGTATACTTACCGGTTTCCATCCCACGCAGTCTCATTCCACGTCCCTGCTATAGTCGCCATTTCGCAATCTCCTCCAGTAACTGCTCTGGATTAAAGCGTATACACAACTCTGCAGTACATAAGCATTCAACAACTCAGAACGACAAACTATACAATCTCTCAAATGCCCTAGAATGTATGGTCCAGTTCTGACATACAGGAATTCGGTGGAACAAATTTCAACACTGCATAAATTGCTCAATTACGGCCCTTCGAAACTGAATGCACAGAAAACTAGAACCCTAAACCCTAAACCCTTCTATTTCGCTCAAACGATTATCAACATCAGTACTATTCGACTCTCTCGAACCCTAATGAAGCTTACCGAACCCTACACCTGCTCCAGTGACGATTCTATGAAGTCCTGTGCAAATTCAACTGAAATTTCACTGAAAGCCATTTTTGAGACTTTACATACCTCTTCACTTGCCGAATCGGCGCACCTGTACGTCGTGGTCGTTTTTGTTGACGCCACCCTCAACCGCAACGTCGTTCACTCTTGGCTGCTGAACCTAGGCGCTCTTCAAATTTCTTCCTAACGCATTCGCTCTCTTTCAGTCCTACTCTCTGACCTTCAGTCCATATCCAGTTAACAACCTCTCCACGGCACGCTCAATGTCCCTCACATGAATCAACACTCACCTCGCACACCAACGGCCTCTCACAGCGCATACGAAACTATCCTAATGCGTCGACGCCGACTCCGCAAACCAAGAAAGAAAACCCCTCCCGCCACTTCCGCTCACTACCTTCGACATTACGAAGACAAAAGCCAAAAAAATCAAGAAATGGTTCATTCTTGGAGTTCCCAAAACCCAAAGAGGACAAGCTGGACGGCTCAAGGGAATGACGGCTCATGATGACAGTGGGTGAAGTTAAAAATCAGCTGAAATGACGTACATGTACAACGTGTCCATTTCACAATCATGACATTGTCAATGTCGTGAGCATGAGTGAGAAGACGTATTGATACCCGGTTTCATGGGTATTAGATATGACTATAATAGATACTCGGGTTCACCGGGTATTAGAGTAATAATTATACTTGAATTTAAAACGACATTAGTGGAAAAGTTGAATCTCCCTTTCCGTTACTCTCCCTCCCTTCTTTCCCTCACTTGTTTTTCTTCTTTTTGTTCTACTCTCCCCTCCTTCTCCATCTCCATCTCTTTTTTAATCTTGATTCTATTATTTTTTAGACTCCTCGTGATTCCAATACTTACACATTCTATAATTAACTTACTACTCTAAAAGAATCCCTTACTCTCCCTAATTTACTCTTCCTCGCCCTTACTCTCCCTCCCCATCTCTTTTTTACATTTGATTTTTTTTTTAGATTCCCCTTATTACATATTCTAAAAATATAAACTACTCTAAAAATAAATCCCTCAAGTCTCTCCCTCCCTCCCTAACTCTCCCTCATACTTGTTTATTTATTTATTTTAGTTTTACTCTCCCTATTTTATCTCAATCTCCATCCTTAGTTAATAATATTGAACTACTGTAATAGTATTTTTTTTTCTATCCCATTCTATTACATTATTCAAATTAATGCATAGGTTTCAAAGATATATTCATATTTTATGTAGATTGTTGTTACCTTTTTTCTTAAATACTTTGTGATATAAAAACTACATGAAAATGGTTGATTTAATGTGTTGCAAACCAAGAGCCAACTCCTAGTCATACTACTAAAATCATAATTTGCGCAGTAAACCACGGAGTGAACTATCACGTAGTCAACCATGCAGTGAACTACAAAAATGCTACAATCAACTGCGTTGTCAACAATATAGTGAACCATTCCACCTTTTACTTTTTAATACTTTTTAATATTATAAATACATAAAAATGGTTGGGCTAATGCATTGCAAAGCAAGCGCCAACAGCTAGTCTACTCTAAAATTAAATCCATTACCCTCCTTCTCTTCTTTATTCTCTCTCTAACTAAATTATAATGTATCAAAATAAATAGTTATTGTTCAATTCTCGCTAAATTTCCTTACACTCTATAGTATCCAGGTTTTTTTTAAAAGTTATGGTTATGGATAAACTTAAGGTTATAGTTCATAGTTATAAAATATTTTTAATTTATACATTTATAGGTGATATAAGCCCTCAACCTTCATGAACTGAGACCCCTCCACGGTGAACCGTGAACCCTGAATCCTTAACCCTAAACCCTAAAACCGTGAACTAGAAATCGTGAACCCTAAACCCTACACCGTGAAAACCATGAACCCTAAAACCTAAACCCTAAACCTAAACCCTTAACCGGACACAGTAAATCCTAAACCCTAAACCCTAAACCCTAAAACCCTGATGCACAATCCAGCCTGAACACGGAAGCTGTACCCGAATTCATAGGACCGGGTTGCTGTATTTCTAAAAGCATCTGCTTAGTTATTTGGGCACGTTTCTTCTCAAGCATCCATATAACTTCTGTCGAACTAGGCAATATTGGAGATTATTCTAATTGGTAACGAACGCCGATGTTCTACTTGAGTCTTGTATTGCCTGATGAACAATACTAGTAGGCAGCAGAGGGCCGTCTCCTTTCCTTGGGTAGGGTATAATTTAATTAACAAAGGTGAGTACGAGAAGTCCTGTACGATTACATTTTACTGTGATTTAGTCTAAGACGTGATACGGCCCTAGTATATTCAAAGATACATCATGGGGCATAGTTCATCATCCGTTTTCAAATTTGCAGCACTCTGGGAACTAGATGGTATCCTTACAATACGGTCATCCCATGAGTACGAGCCTTTCATTATCATGAGTGGAATGTGGCCTCGGTCGTGGGCACGTCAAAGAATGCGCACAATCATGATGGTGTACAGCAGTTAGTTTGAAGGAGCATGCATGCCCAAGATTCGTTTCAAATTTGAGCGCCTGAATTTTCCCTCCACGAGGTGATGGAAAGGTGGATAAGAGTATCCTTCAACTCAGCTCTCCTCCTTTTTTGCTCAGGATGTTTGAGATACTATGGGAGCTAAGCGAGTCAGTGACAGTGTTCGCTTGCGCGACATCGTGCTAGATAAGTGTAGGGAAACGAATCGACATTATTCCAGGAATGTTTAGTATGTTCCCTCGTATAATTCCGTATTCGCTGTCTGTCTGTGAGGATTGGTGAAGATTGTGTTGCATTCTGTCCTCTGAGTCGATCGGGAGCTCTCGAGTAGAGATTTTTAAACTAATTCGTCTCCGAAGATACAGTCATAGCCCTGAAGCAGTAAATATATTCGACTCGAGTATATAGATGACGTAATTGCTTGGCGTGTGAATTCGAACTGTTAACCGGATTTTGCAACTGTATCACACCGCCATACCCGCGAATATTCCGTACGGCTGTTGATTCGATCAAGGCCAAAAAACTCAACTGGAGATCTCCGGCTGTTCATGCCGTGCTATTCTAGATTCTGCCAATCTCGCCCGGTAACCACAGTTTCACCCCTTGATTCCAGTGGCTGTCAAAATCATCGAGAGCAGGATTCCCGGAGATCTCCGGCTACTTCTGTTTTGTTCTCTCTCTAAATCATACAAGAAGTCGTCGTTGTTGATCATTCTCCACTCTGCCGGAGATCTCCGGCTATCCCTGACGAGGATATTGAGGTTGGTCATACAAATCGACTCTACATACACACAATTTCTCATTCAGGACATCAGACACCAACCGAGATTCCACCGATGCAGAACGGGACTATGTCTGACTCAGATTGGTGGAAGAGTGACTCGGAAGACCTTGCCATGGTCGCAGCTCAGTGCTCCGATTCTGGACATGTGAATTTCACGGAAGAAGATGATCCATCCCAGGAGTCTACAGGAAGATCGGAGGTCCTGCGGTCAGGAATGTCCGTGAACCTTATGAGGCCAGGTTCAGGCGAAATTGGAGAAGCGTCCATTGTTGAGGTTCACCCCATGGGTCAATGGCTTGGAGTTGACATACCAGTCGGATCAAGTGAGTTCGTATTACTTAGACCAACGGCCATATGCCCCGCGGCGGAAGAATTACCACTCATTCCTTTGCAACGCGGATACGATTCACTTATTCACACACTCCGACGGACCGTTTTATGGAGAAGGGCGGATGTCATGATTCCAACCGGAGATCTCCGGTCCGACGAGTCTCCATTCGTACCACGAGAGCGATGGGTTGGACTTGAAGTGCAGCGGTTGGACGGAGATGGGTTGGTGCTCTGCTCTGGGAGAATCATGGCCGCTTTCCCAGCAGATCATTTCCGAAGTGGATGTTTGGGAGAAGATAATATTGGTGTAACTGTCCTTGATGTTTTTGTGGGAGACACGGAGAGAATTATGAGTCATGAGTCGTGGCCCATTCTTGAATGTTGTTTTCCTTCTGGTCGTTCTTTGAAATGCACAATTGATCATTTCGCATCCCTGCCCTTAGAACCAGATTCTGGCGCTCATTTGGAGGGTCGTGCGAAGGAGCCTTACCGCTTCATTTCCCGACAGCAAGACCTTAACAAGAAGGAATCCTTGTTCACCAAGAGGACTACCGACGACAAAATTCGCAAAGTCAGCTCGGAAAGGTGCTGTCCCAAACGATGCTGCCAGTATTTTCAACAATCCCAGATTCTTTCTGTTAGACAGAAATTCTATGACAAATCCTTTGAAGATAGAAAGGAGTATGCGATCTCGGTAGGCGGGCAATTCCACTCCATTGATGGGGACCGGAAGAGAAAGTACGTCACGCTCTTGGGAACGGAGGTTTGCTCTGTTGCATGGTACACGATCCATGGAATTCGGAAGTCCACGTTTCACACGTACATCGCACATTTCAGTAGAGGAATCATTAATGCAACTCACGGTAACAAGGGCATCAAGCGCCCACGGCTTGCCACTATACAGGCGATGGGCTCAATGACGTCGATTATTAATGACAACGCGGATCAAATGTCTCACCAAATGCGGAGTGTCGGGAATGGTCGGATTGACACTCTCAAGTATCTTCCTGCGGGAAACAATTGGAAGCAAATTCGAGCCAGCGTCAATGATGTACGTTATCAGTCCCCGCATATTGCAATGGATTTGTACTCTCCTTGCTCCGTCGACCGATGTCCAAGTATCTTAACCGGAGATCTCCGGCTGGGTCATCGTTGTTCTGCATTGACCTTCAATTGATTAACTCTGTACTTCGCACCGTCTGTTGGATTGTACTTCTAAATTTTTCCTCTCACTAGGGTTATTTTTCATTTTGCAGACAAACGACTCCTACGGTCTCCCTCCTGTAAGTCAGTCCACAGTTAGTAGGGTAAGGAAGGAATTCTTCGGGAATGTTGCTATTAAGCCGTCTGGAAGCACCTTCGCAAAATGCAGTACTTGCAATGAGTTCAATCAGTTCTTACTGACAACTCCTAAGGGTACGCCCGCATACGAGCTCTTCTATAGCAACAGGAAAGCTCACTTGAATCACCAACAATCATGCCGGAAGCTTTACGCGACATGGAGGGAGGAGTCGAAGGCGAAGCCGCTGACCTTTCTCTGTGTCATTCACGACAAGATGGACACTGCGAAGACGGCCCTTCCACGCATGTGGAGGACTACTAAGGCGACATCTGGTCTCGGACAGCTTCCCATGAATGTCACCGGAATGGTTGTCGGTTCACGGTCATGTCGACGGAGCGTATGCTCACTATGCTCCGGTGACTACTAAGGCGACATCTTGGTTGTCGGACATACGCATGAAGATATTGATGCTTACTTTAGTCATCTATCGAAAGAACTGAAGAAAAGCAGTACATATATTCTAGCGGATTTGATGAAGGCATTCATGAAGTCACAGAAACTAGCCTTCATGCCGGAAGTTATCCAAGAGGTGGCCGACTTTAAATCTTACGTCGATGGCTTCTTATGCAGTGGGGCGGCACGTCTGGTGGGACTTAGTGATATGCATCTTTTCAAGTTCTACGTTGACAATGATGGTGTTCCGGTCATGAAGTTCAAGAAGTCTGCCGTTGACGCAGAGTGGTTGCCGATGAACAGAGAGCCGATAAAACTCTGGAAGGTAGATGACAGCGGGCGTCCCATGCTTCCAACAGGCTCTCCGAAGCCCGTCCCTTTCAAGCCCATATGGGGTAATGAGGAGCAGAACCCGATCGGAAACCAAGATGTTGCCAGAGACAAGGCCAGAAAAGCGACGGAGAACAAAAACTTCGTACAGACGGGGCTTCGGAAGTACGTGGACTACTGGGCGTCTGGAATGTCAAAGTGCGCAGGTTACGCAGACTCCATCCGCCCATACCTGCAGTACTGGAGGGACGTCATCGACGAGCTTGACAAGCCACTTCCACAGACGCCCTCCGAGCTCGAAGAGGGATTCTGGCCTGCCCATGATTGGAGAGGCGCTCATGAGGGAGGTGAAAATCCGCTAGGATCGCTTCCACAACCATTGGATGTCACCCCCGAAGATGAGGTTCTCGAGCCTTACTGTGGACCCGCCAATGAAGCCCCAAAGTCCACATTTAATCCTTGGCGTGATATTCGTCTCGGGTCCTGGATTTTAGTTAGACCTAGTGATCCAGACATCTATCCTGTCTGGCAGGGTAGAGCAGTTTCGGACGTCGTCAGGGATGAGGGTAATGTCAACCACGAAAAATTCCTCGTTAAGTATTGGGAGCCTGATAACAAGCAGAAGAATCTGAAGCGGAAGTACCAGGACTGTTGGGAAGCCACTTGGGTTCCGGACCAAGAGAAGCCTGTATGGTGTCATGTGAGTTCTGTTTTGTTTGCGACTTGGTCTAGCAAAGTTAACCAACTCACGAGATCCATTCCACGTAAAATGAAGGAAGCAGCGCTTGTGAACTTAGAGAAAGCGAATGCCGCTGACCCTTGATACGGTGATCAGTCCCAATACCTAGAATTCTGTTATGTGAAATTCTGTTTCTGAAAAATCTCGTCGAGTCTCTTTGTCCTCACGGAGGAGCACCGGAGATCTCCGGCTGTGAAGACTATTATTTTCTGGTCCAGACTTCGACATCCCTCCTATCAGCTCTCGCCACTTTTCGTGAAGAGAACCGGATTTGAGCTCTTCCATTCACTGTTATTAAGATTCATTGAGTAGTGACACAATTATTATTGACTGGTTTATTCCACCGGAATATTTTCAGACCCGCATATCTCATAGGACGCTTACCGGAGATCTCCGGCTATGGAAGATAAATTTCGTGGTCGGACGAATGTTCATGTATTGCCTTGTTCAAGTGGGTGAGATCTAGTCGGAGATCTCCGGATACGAGATTCACATCTACCATTCTTAACAATGGGGTCCACATTTCCCAATTTTGAGCTTTTCTAGGTGTTCTGAATATTATTGAATCATATCCGGAGATCTTCTGTGACTACGATACTGCAATTTCTCTATCAATGGAACTTGTTTCAAAATGACAGAAACCTTTTTGGCATTTTCCTGGCTGGTTCCTTCTTTGATTTATGTCATGCCACTGCTAATATGAAAGTGGGCGGTCAATTACACAGTTAATATCAGTCATCCGAGTTCCATCATTTGATTGAAGTGATGCTGATGGTTGGCGGCGGAGATTGTACTTCTCACATCTCATTATCACAGGACGTTTGACGCGTGGCCTACCATGTTGTTCGTTCATGAATTTGGCATCTGCCATTAAGTCCATCAGTCTCGGTGTTATGGCGACTTAAATCAATGTACCTACGCTCGAGAAGTGTAGTTAGTGGGTGGGTGGGGAGGATTGTATAAGAGAGGGTTCAGGGCTGCAGTAATCCATATGTTTTGTCTTTCAACCATAAGTCTTGTTAGGCCATAGCCACGGTGGAGAGAGAGGAGATGGCTTTCGGAAGTAGAAAGAGGGAGAGGGATGTCTCTGATTCGGTAGATAGGAGAGTTTCACGAAGGATGGTGAGCGAGGCTCAGGGTCGGAGAAGGGAAGACTGCTTTTCTTACAAGTCGAGTACAGAAGGGAGATCTGTTCCGATCGGCGTGTTCTAGACGAATTGGAGGATGACGCTGAGAGCAAGTTTGTTAAAGAGGAGGACTACGGCATCGACTGTGATGCGGAGGACGAGAAGCAGATCGACTCCGATGTAGAAGAGACCCTTGATAGAGCTGCTTCGGTTGAAGAAGAGGTGGAGGACGACCCCTGGTATGAAGACGAGGAGGAATCTTCTTCGGATGGCGGCTGCAGCCCATTTCAAACTGGGTGTGACACAGGGTCTGATGTCGATTCGGATATGTACGCACCGGCTCACTGGAAGGATCTTTAGAGCTCTTCAGAGAGGTTGTGCAAGGATAGAATTTGTTGTTAGATCCACGAATTTTGCTCAGACCACTCACTGCTTTTTCCTACATTTGGTCTTGTATCAAACGCTTTTGTAAAGAGACTTCATTCCAGAGTAGCATTGTCGTTTTTGAACAGCCGAGCAATTATATTTTTAGTACTTTGCTTTCGACCGGATATCTCCGGATGTCTGAACGGCATTCCTTGCATGTCAATGCTTCAAGCTCTGAAATGCACTGTACTCATCATCTACACGATATTTCCACAGAAATGTACAGTACACCATATTACATGGTTGTTTTATATACGTGTTAGCTTGAAAGTTGTTATCATTTTGTCGATCACGACGAACGAAATTTCACGCTTGTTTTATCACTATATTCGATTAGTCATGTATCACTGAAACCATCCGGAGATATCCGGCTGAATGATTAAAATAAATTAACTAGGTATCCCTTTCATATTCTTTGGTGCGACTATTTTACGAGACTAAAATCCTTCTTCCTTATTTCTGGACTTTGCAAAGTCCAGAAATAGTTAAATACAGCATTAATGAAAAATTTAATAGGGTTTCCAATTTCAAATGGGAGAGCGGACACTTCGGGCAACTAAAAAAAGTTTTAATAGGACACTCTATTGAATGTGAGTTTTTCACACATTGTCTGGCAAGGTACCAAAAAAACATCTACTTTTCTAGTAGAAGAAGAAGAAGAACACCGATCTCGGAAGGAGGCCGGCGTGAATAAAGTGTCTGTTCGATCCACTGCTAAGACCATGTCCACTACTAAGACCATGACCATTAATTTCTTTAATAGAATTGTATATGCCATAGCCAGCTTTTTCTTTGCGCTAGTTTCCCGGACTAACTTGTTCAGGTGGTTTGAGAGAGTCATCGGTATTATAACTGTATGCCGGGTCAAAATTTGGTGAGGTTAAGGTTTGGTAGTTTGGAAGGGGTGGAGGTGTTACAAGGTAATCTAATGTACTGTTGATGTAGTTTAGTTTTGCCCATTTTTTGCCATGAAAGAATCTCGGCAAACCACAATAGATTCTTATTTTGAATCAACGTAGTTGATTTATTATTCATATTTTTTTGTACTTTCGTTATTTAGTTTTATAAAAGTTTTGAATCTATGTTTGACGTCTTACAAATTGAATCTTTGATATTTATATGCAATTATTTTCTAAGTATTATAAAAGTCTTAAAACTATATTTGAAGTCTTAGAGAACTTGTGGTTTTTAATATTTGTTACACATTCATTTTTTAAGTATTATAAATTTTTTAAAACCTAGTGTTTGAAGTCTTAGAAATGTGTTTTTTCATGTGTATTGTTCATTCTTTTTTTAAATATTATAAGTTTGATACCTTGATAAATGTTATAAATTAATTTCTCATGGCTTATAAGTGTTATTCTCGATATGTGTTGTAATTATTTTTTTCCAAAATTTATAAGTGTTATTTTCAATGTGTTAGACCTCTATAAGTGTTATGCTTTTGGCCGCTCCCAAGGAGTAACATTTAAAGAGGGTCGACTGTAGTGCATGTGGTGGGACATGTTCGATGACAAAAAAGTTTTTTGGCAATATGTAAGGCATTTGTTATTAGTTTGGATGGGGTGAAGTGGAAGGTTTTGAAGTCCTCATTATTCATGATGTGTGTGCCGTTTGGTAAAGTAATTTGTTTTAGTTTGAAAATAAGAAATGAGAGGATTTTTTGTAAGAGGTTTTCGGAGAGTTGGGCGTTGAGTGTGTTATGGTTTAGTGTTTCTTGATGCCATAATATTTCTAATGATGTTTGATAAAGGATCTACTTTTCTACATAAATCTTAGAGATCTTTTCATATTCAAATTTTCATTTTTTCCACAACAATATCTGGTGTAAGCCTTCCTATTTAACATTCGGATTATCAATTTAAAACATGTTTACTTCACAAAAAAATTAAAGCATGAATTGGCAAATTTTGAACCTCAATCCTTGCACAACTGATTTGAATATGCTACACTCTTTTGCCTCACAAAATTGGTGAATAAGGAACTAATATCATGCTTAATATGATGGTAATGGATTTGGACCTTGAATAGTGAAAAAAGTTGACACCAAGTGAAGTCATCCGCGCTGATCCACTGAACGTAGGGAATAAAATGAACCATTTGCTTGACTTCAAACACTATAATCTATCAATCCGTGCGGTCAAAGTTTATTGCAAATTTTGAGAGTATGTTGCTTAATAAGTCTTAATTGAGATCCTAAGGTCAAAACTAGTAATATTATTTCTTTTCACATCGTTACAAACTATTTGTCTTTAGTGGAAAATTGCATTTCATTCCTAGTCAAAAAATTTGCACATTGCGACACCTTGTCTGGCAAGGAATCCCAAAAAACTCTTCTTTCCACCCATCCTCAAACATCGTTCCAATGACAAGGACATGGATCCCGGTGACATGGACAATGAATTCCAATGACGAGGGAGAGGGAGAGGGAGAGTGAGGAAATTAAATATTATGCTCTTTTAAAAAAAACACAAATAAACAAGAAGAGAAGGACGAACTTATTTAGAATATACAAAAGTACTTTTGCTATGTTGAATCTAATGAAGGTAGTTCTAGTTATGCACATGACATACATTTCTTTGCAATACAAATTAATGCACCTATGAGATTAATGCACCAAAAGAAGCCTTTGAATCAATACCTTCTACACACCAAAGGACACATGATTTTTCACAGAATATGACAAGTAAATATATTCATAACAACGCTGTATACAAAAAAAAAATAGAAAATATCATCTAATGTTTTTCCTAAATATTTTTTGATGTTGAGACTATAGGCGCTCTATTGTTTGCTATCCGCATTGAGATTCACTTCCGCAACATCTCAAGAATTGCCGCATTATTTATCTTGGTTGCGACGAGGATGCATCAGTATCGCGCGTTTGGTTTCCATGAGAAGCATGAGGCACTTCCATTCCCCGTCTCTGTAGGTTTCTCTCACGTTCTAGCCAAGCCTTGACTTCTGGGGAAATATCGTTTAATATAACGTCTAGTGCCGCGGCCCTCAGTCGTGCGTGATGGTATGTTCTTTCTTCAAGCAGATCCTCTTCTGCACTTCGAGCTTCTTGAATATCTTACACACGCCGATATAATCGATTGAATCTTGCAGTGGTGAGCGCCTCTACTCCCCTAGAGTTGTAATGCGGTCCGATTCCCATTCCCGGCAATAACGTCATGCTCTCTCGATCGTAATGCCACCCCATTACGTTGTAGAAAAACATCTTCAAGCCGAAATCCGGTGGTTGATTTGGATACATGCCCTCTGCCGCCTTCATTAAATTCTCTGGATCATTTAATGTGCCAGCTTCTTCATTTGCGGCAATAAGTTGTGCGGATGAGATGTTGTATCTCCAATTCCACGTGACACGTTGTCCGACATCAGCGCCAATGTCAAAATCTGGGAAGTCTTCTTGGCGATACACCCAATGTCTTGGCATGAAATCCCGAAGGCCAAATTGAAGATACAAGCGGGCATGATAAGGCGATTTGCAAACCGTGCACGTACGCTTTCGTATCATATCCTCGATTAGACATTGAGGGTGGTACGAATGACCACATGATCCAAGCGTGAAGCACCCTTCTGGGCCCCACGGATTTTGGCAAATGGCACACCGCGATCCATCATTGGTCTTCTCATCCACGTGGCCCCATATTTTATGGACATCTCCGAGGCCACCAACCGTCTTGTGAGCCAAATAAACCGCCCCCTAATGGGGTGGCTTATCTTGAACACAAGATCCTACATATGGGATGCAGCCCCTTGTGCAAACATACTTTAACCATTCATACAAGCATGATGACCCAAGGCGTGGTCACTTAAGAGGGTTCGTTAATAATTAGTGATGTGATGGCTGAATTGAGCCTTAGGTTGAATCCAACCTTTAGACAAGCGTAAATTCCGCCTCAAAGCTTTGTTTCCAATGTTTTAAAGCTCCATTAGGTTCAATTTTGCCTTGTGAACTTGATTAGCACCTTAACCACCAATTCCAGGCCCAAGTGCGACCCTAACAGCAGCAACCAGCAGACAGGCTCCTCTTTTTATGTTAAAAGTTTAATTCTTCATTATCTTCGTGATTATGACTCCGTTTTTTACGTTTGTTTTTTGTATTCTTATTAGTTTTTCTTGCTTAACACGATGGCAGCCTTCAATTGATCATTTGACTCGACCCTGGACCTCCCAGCCAGCGACCAGCAGTGCACCTTCAACATATGACTTTATTCAAGATCATGCACCACATTCCTATGCATGTATCACATTCATTCACACAAGAATCCACCCCAGCTTTACTAAGAGTGAGCCTCCAGCTGTGTTCACTTACTAATGGCGCTCTAATCGGTTATTTAGTTGAATATATAGCAAACCCTAATTCTACCAAAAAATTGGCAGCGCTTCCGCGTGGTTTTTGTATTTAGAAAATTAGGGTTCAAGTCATACACATGGAATTGAAGAGGTTCGAGGGAGAAAAGAAAAGGGGCTCCCTGAGTTAATTCGGTTCACCCTCCATCCTTAGCCTTCGACTTGCTTGGTCAGCTCGTGATCTTGCTCCTCTTGTTCAGCTCGTGATCTTGCTCCTCTTGTTCAGCTCGTGATCTTGCTCCTCTTGTTCAGCTCGTGATCTTGCTCCTCTTGTTCAGCTCGTGATCTTGCTCCTCTTGTTGGTGCTCTTCACTCCGCAGCCCGTATCTTTGTCGTCACAGCTCCGATCCGCGCGTTCTTGAGCTTGTTCGAAAGCCAACGTTCTAATCTATCTACTCCGAAAATCTTAGCCTGATTGGACAAGAACTCCGCTACTGACAAGGGAAAACCTGAGGCCGTATGAGATCCGCCACCGATCCTCCAGCTGGTCGTCCTCACTCCGCCGCCCGTATCTTCGTCGTCACAGCTCCGATCCGCGTGTTCTTGAGCTTGTTGGAAAGCCAACGTTCTAATCTATCTACTCTCCTATTTTCGCAACGATTGAATCACATTCCAGCCCACAGGAGGGGGAAATCTGAACCCTACCTCTCTCTCTCCTTCCACACACCTCTCTCGGTTTCTTAGCTCCTACCACACACCTCTCTCACTCCTACCTCCCACCCTTCGAATGAGCGCCCTCCAAGGGGGTAACCCCAAGAACCTTGCTCCCTTCTTTGTTCCCAAGGTCGTTCCCTTCGTCGTTCACAGCCGCCAATTTGGGTGGGCATATTAATGGTCACACTAAACAACTAGTAACTAAAGAGCAATAATTCACTAGCCACCCTTGCATTTAACACAAGTGGGTGTCCCACTAACCAAGGAATATCTAAATCTAAACTTTGACTCCATGCCACATGTGTGTGCATGATCTCAATAAGTGAGCTATTAGCTAATTTTCAAAGGTGCAAAAATCTAATTTAACCTACCTAAATTGAATTCCCCTTGCTTGGGGTAATTCCTAATTTACTTAGTGATTGATGAGGATTCTTTTCCACTTCTTTTGGACCCTTTTGACTATTTTTTTAAGGGCTTTTAACGCCCCATTCTTTTTTCTTTTCTCCTCACCATCCTCCTTCTTCTTCTCCCATTTTTTTGGTTTCGTGATTTCTTCATCGTGACCGAATATGGTCTACAACTCGATAGGAGGTAAATTCTTCTCCACCACTACTCATTTTAATTCTTTTCTAATTTTCTTTTTTCTTTTTTCCCTTCTCTCTTTGCTTTTCTTTTCTGGTTTATTCCCTTTTTTTTTCTTCCTTTTTGGCTAACTACATAAATTCCGCGATTGCCCATAAATGGCTCCTCTTTTAGTGAGGGGAAAGGCCACTTGGCCATTTTAATCAAAAAACCACGAGCTAATCCATGGGATAACCCATTTTCACCACTCATTAGCCTTAATGGACCCGACGTGAGGTCCATTCATCACCGTGAGCCGTTTTTGCGGCTCACACGTCTCGTGAATATTCCATCAGTGATCCTCTTCGACAATATGCCCCCAGTAAATGCTACTGTTGGCCTTAAACACTGGTGGATCTATGTCATCCCAATTGCTTGGATACATATCATCTAACGTTGGCCAAGACGTAAGTAACAATGTTCTCAGCCTACCGTTGGTTGTCCACTCAGCATAAATCTTTGCCAACTCTGCCTCGTACTGCTTCGCCTTTGTCGAAGCTAACACCGTGCCTAGCATCATGGTGTCCCACTCGTTGTGGAGTTTGCTAACATCGCGTTGCAATTTAGTAACATCCGCCTCGTATTTCGATTTTTGAATGTTTGCTTCTTGTAACTCGATGCGCAAATGGGCCATGTTGGCAACCAGATCGTTCTTCTCTGCTTCCAACGTCAATGTTTTCATCGCCGCTTCTCTTGCACGCTCCTCCATGAACGCCTTGTATGCAGTAAATTCCGCATTTAATTCTTGGTATCGTTGCGATGTGCCATCTGTGATATTGATGCGCTCGATACCATGTCCCACTACCTCGGTTTGTCCAAGCCCGGGAAGTTCACTTCCACCGCTAATTGGCGTGTTCGACTCCACATCCATTGCATCGGTGTTGAGAATGGCAAATTCATCATATAACTCTAATGGTAAATCCGCCACCTCTCGAGCTCTTATTGCAGTAGCTCGTCTCTTTGGCAATTCTCGATCCGGTGGCAACAGTTGGTCCGGTGGATCAACCAAGCTACTGTTGGTGCTGAACCATTCTGGAACCGAGTTCCTCGGAATGTCAATGATGGGTTGCTTCGCGGAAAGTAGCGGGCCAAGAAACTTCCCAACATTGCCACCCGCGGTTATCGGTTGGTGAATTGTTGACCAATCAACCCGCTTGTGCAACACACACTCCGCATACACCATGGCTCCTATCCTCCTCGGAATGCTATTTTTGGGCCAACGTCCTTGGTGAGAGATGGCTCATAAAATCTCCAAGAATCTCCACTTTGAATCCACGTCGGTAATGGCATTCCACGAGAGTTGTCTGTTGCGGCAATCCTCTTTGTGAGATTCCTCCGGGTACCACCGATCGAGATGCGCAAAACCAACAAGGTTGAAGGCCTGCTGACATGTCCATAGCTCTGGCACATCTTCCCATCCATCATACGCCAATAGTTTGGTGTTTCTAAAAATATCCATCTCCAAAGGCACCCCTTTCTTCGGTTTCTTTGAGGAACCAGCTTCCGCGCTTGGAGCATTTGGTCTCCTCCGGCCCGCATCATCTCCACCACCGCCTTGCATTGCCATTTCTTTCCTCACAAATCACCACCACCACGAAATAATGTCAAGTGGCTATCCTATACTGATTGACTAAGCCGGTAAACTAACTATTCTAATATGAAAATCCTAGCTGTAACTAAACTCCCATAAACACCCTAAAACTAACTGCACTTCAAAATAGTGCTAAAATAACCCCAAGCATGCACTTCAAAATAGTGCTGCGTAGGAGTGCATACAAATGTTTAGAAAAAACCGGCCTTCAACAGATCTCTGATGTCTTCGGTACCTGTTCTGTTGCCTTTGAGGACAAATTCCCCCTTGAGGGAATCAATGTCCTCAAAAGGACCACTCTCCCACCTGGAAACCCCGCACACCCGCCGTCAACAAGGAGGCAAGTGCGTCAGAGCGCCCGAGAAAGTGGGAAAGAGTAACCTTGTTTTACTTCACCCTCCTTTTTATACCGTAGCCGCGGCCCACCATCCGCGACCTCTCCGCACCGGTCCATTCGGCCCATCCGCGGCCCGTCCCAAATCGTACACGCCCCATCCGCCACCCACCCGCTCCCCATCCGCGCCCCATCCGCTCCCCATCCGCGCCGGTTCGCTGCCCATCCGCTGCCCATCCGTGTCTCATCTGCATCTCCCAGTCCGCTCCCCATCCGCGCCCGTCCGCTGAACATCCGCTCCCCACCCGCTCCCCACCCGCTCCCGTCCGCTGCCCATCCGCGTCTCGTCCGCATATCCTAGTCCGCTCCCCATCCGCGCCTTGTCCGCTTCCTAGTTCCCCTCATCCGCCCTCCATCCGCCCCCCGTTCGCGGCCCATCCGCGCCCATCCGCGCGCATCCGTGCCCCGTTCGCTTCCCCGTCCCCCTCCCATCCGTACCCATCCGCTGCCCATCTGCTGCCCATCCACTCCCATCCGCTCCCGTCCACTGCCCATCCGCTTCCACTTCTAAGTATTTGTGGGCAAGAATAGTTTTGTTTTGGTATGTGCTTGCATTGACAATGTGTCGCAATTTTAGAAATTGGCAATTCTGAAGATCTCCAAAAACAATTCAAAGCTCGGTGCTTAAAGATTATACGAGGATGGAAAATAAGAAATGAAGACTGAAAACCCGAATGGTAAAAAGACCGCTTATCCAGTACCTTAGTATGAATAGCATATGTACAATTTGAATTTTTAACATCTCCCTAAACATACGCAAATAAAGCTCTTTCATCATACAGAGATGGCAAATTAGGAAGTAACAAAGTCAACACCGAATGGTTGAGAACAAGACTAATTCATTAATCAACAAATATTGTATAATCTTCTAGGCAATGCACATAGCATGAGAATTGCCGCCGAATACACGAAGGGGTAAATACCACCGCCAAGAGCTTGCCGATGAGCACATGAAGTTCCTCACACCCCATCAAGGCACCTTAAACATCGTACTCCTCCTCCCCAAACCACATGTGAAATTGCTAATCACTTGAAGAATCCACATATATATATATATATATTTAACAAGCAACCATATCTAGGCAGTAATTTTAGCAAACTAATTCCAACTGACTAGGCATGTGCTCAAATTGCTCAGGTTCGTTTTGTGACCACCCCCTCTTGACTATCTCAATTGTTGAATGCACGAAGCTTTTTTCATCTTCCAATATATTGCCATGATCCAAGAGTCGTGCTCATGTGTGTAAAGGTCTCTAATGCTCTGACTTCCAAAGCTTCTACCTTTCTAGCTCCATTGTCGGAACATTTGGTTCATGGTTCAATTATCACCACGTACGATGTATACTCTTAGAAAGTAGAGGGATGAGGTTGGATTGACAATATGGTGATTTCGGTGTTAATAAAACTGTAAACATGGACATGGAGGTTGCCATGTGGAGCTTGTTCCCATGCGAGATCCTTGAGCAAGTGCCTGCGTTTGTGATGGTCCCTCACACGTGCAAGGACCGCGTCGTATGCGAGGCCTCTGACCGCCTCATGAAGAAGTTGTTCTTGTTTATTCTTGTAATGTTAGCGCATTGAGGATAACATGTCATTACAATAGTTCAAAACAATGGTGCATAAACTCGAGGTCCAAGAATAAAAATCCAAATGGCCAATACAAAGAAGAACTTGCACAATTAAGGAAAAATAAATTAAAAAAACACATGAAGATCTTGGAGTTTTATATGGAAGTGGGGAGAGGTTTTGTTGGTATTGGTTGGATAGAGTATGTCAATTTGACAAATGTGTCAAACTCTAACAATTATACAATTTTGAATACCTCCCCAAAAAAATTGAGCTCAAAGCTCATAGGGAATACAAATTTGCAAAAATAAGAAATTAAGAAGGATAATCTGAATGGTTAAAAAGACTAGTTAACCGACATTTTGTATGATTTTAAAAAAAAACGGGAATTACAAATGTCTCTAAAAACACACGTAGATAAAGCTTTGTAATCATACAAAGCTGAAAAATAGGAAGTAACAATGCAAATCCGAATGGTTAAAACATCTTTGAATCATTAAAATATACTACCACATAATCTAGCAATGTACACCTTAAATATCTATACTAATAAACTGCTAAGAACCATAGCAGATATAAATTAAAAATATTATAAATAGACCTCGTCTTACGTGTATTGGGAAATTTAGACATCCCACTAGGACTTAAGTTCGCACTCGAACTGTGGGGTCGTTTTCTTCTATGCACCGTGGATCCACATCAGACTCGTATGTGCTCTCTTCGTCATCGGATTTAGGAGTACCACTTCTCAGTTGTAAGCTGTCGTCCCTAGTAATGACCAACCTCCTTGTTGGACGAGATCCCTCGGCGTCAAGTAACCCATCATCATCCAAATTGGGTCTTCCATCTGATGGGTCGTAATCTTCACCAGTAAATGGAATTGTACTACCTTGATTCCTTCGACGTCTCTTCGTTCCTCGTGTAGTTCTCCGCCGTCTATTATTGCTTACGGTGCTAGTGGAAGCTACTCCGCAATGTGGAAGAACTATAGGTACGTGGACAACCACATTGAGGTCTACATCCGAGGAGGAAGCCATTCCTCTTAATACTATTCCAGACCCCCTCCCACCACTTTGCACGACATCGCCTTGTTGATTTTGATGAGCAAGAGGTTGCCTTCGCACGCAAGGAAGTTGAACGCTACTAAGCCTATTGGCTTGACGACGATTTTGTCCCATTCCATTGTTGGGACGATCATTATGAAGGGCTACCAATGAAGCACCAATCCCCCGTGTAGTTGTTGCACCGGTTCTACCCGCAATTACATGACTACGGGTCACCGGCCGATGTGGTATTCCAACTTGGGAAGACACTTCGATCTCTGTGGTTCCAGCATTCCCCATAACTTCATCAAGGGGCACGGTTACCCTTCCTATGATTGAAGTCGGATTACATTGTGGACTTGAATTGCAATTGCGAACCGACCTCGACGGCGTTAAAGAGATACGACCAGCCGTTGTAGGGACCTCCACTTCTTGATGATTCAAGATATGTTGCCCTTCATCACCAAATGATAGCGAATCACTTTGAGGTTGGGAAGGCAAGTCAACGTTTGCAGGGATCACCAAGTTCTGTAGCCCCCCTTCGTGGTCACGCCAAAGTCCCTGACCAGCACAAAGTTGTCCAAACTACGGCCCATCAACATCTCCACTTGGGTTCAATGGACCTTGAACATGTTGTTGTGCTGCCTCGACTTCGTTGAAATCAAAAACCCCTATGCCTCCACCTCCACCATCACCATCAGAGTTTTGTCCATCCGAGTCCCACACGTCCTCGCCCACACGATGACCACCACCACTGCCATCATCGAAATCTCCACGATCCAAATCCAAATTGTCTTCGTCTATGTCAAGATTACCTTCTTCGTCATTCTCGTTAGGATCTTCTCCGTTGCTTTCATCATCGGAATGCACACCATTTAACTCAAGCCACTGACCAACCCTTGTCCCCCTTCGATGCCTTAGGAGCCTAGAATTTGTGTAAATGTACACGAGGTCCTCCGCTCGACTATGTTTAAGGCGATTGCGGGACTTGTTGTGTACATAGGAGTACATGCTCCAATTGCGTTCGCATGCTGATGAGGAACACACTTGAGCAAGTATGCGTCTTGCAATTATCTGCAATACCTTTGCGCCACCTCCCATTGCATCCCACCATTCATGGGGCAATACATTTAGCACATTTGGATCCATCGAATCTACAAATGATCCTCTATTTTCAATGAAGTCTTGGTATTGGTTGAGGACCCTTCCAAAATCTTCCTCACTCGAAACTAGCTTTCGAAGGACTTGATTTAAGATTGGTCTTGAATGCTCATTCTCATGCAAAGGGGCCCATCCTCGTAATGAAGGGTTTAACATAGCTCCCGCCCAATGAAGGTCAGTTATCATAAGCCCCCACCTCGCGTTAAAGGCATCTAGTGCCCGTGTTGCCAATTCTTGCCCCAATTGGAAAGGGGCCCTGACAAACCCTTGAACATGGATTTCCAAATCATGCATAACCTTCCATGCAACGCCCATAGCAGGAGCATTGCCATCAAATACACGAAGGGTACGTACCACAGGCAACACCATGTACTGAAAATTCACACATGTATCCCAAAATCCGTTGGAGCGTATCACCTGCCGTGCAAACAAGCCTTTAATATGTGTAGCTGGGGCTTTTGTCCGCAACTCCGCCATGAAAGCATGCCATGCGTCATCAACCACCATTCTCTCTAGGGCTTGGCGAACTTGGAGGAGGCGTTCAATCATGATGAAGTTGGTTGCAAATTGTGTCTCATTGGGCATACGAATAGCAAGATCTGGTGAAAGCCTTCAGAAGATTGCTTGTGGAGCGTGGTGGTTCTTGATGAATAAACAAATAACCCTAGCCTTCCTCACAGTCCTTTTCACCCAATTTTCTTTGCCCCAATCCTCCAGTAAAAGATCCAAGCAATGAGCAGCGCATCCCTGAACATAGAGATGGGGAATCACTTGCATGATGTCACGGCAAGCAGATGCCATGACTGGAGCGTTATCGGTGCATACCTGGACAACATTTTGGGGCCCAACTGTTTGCAAAAACGGTTGGATTTGAGAAGCAACGTAGAAGTGGTCCTTATAATTCCCCGATGTATCGATGGTGCCCAGGAAAACATCCCCTTTCGTGCCTGACTGAACAACATTTAGCAATGGCCGATTCTGAACATTGTCCCAACCATCACTACATATTGTTACTCCATACTTTGATATAGAGTCACCCATTTTCTCTTTGATCCCCCTTTCTAGATCTGCTCGCTTGTTTGTCAACAACTTCGTACGAATAGCGTTGTAGGACGGTGGGTTGTATGCCGGCATTCGTACGCGTGCAGTTTCACGAACCGCTTTTAAAAAAGCAGGGTGCCTAATGATATTAAATGGAATGTTTGCTTCGTAAAAAGCACTAGACCAAATCCTATCCAAAAGTTGTTTTGCAGAAGAGTTGAACCCCTCGGTCAAAGAAAGCTGTCGTAGCTCTCTAGGTTCAGTCTCTATCCGTGTCGGTTCCATTTCACCAGTGCTTTGCAAATTTTGAACTTGCTCCACGACATTGTTCTGAGACAATGATAATAAAGGTTCCACCCGAACTTCATCCTCGCCAGCTCTGTGAAAGGATATATTGTTGGCAACATCAGGACGATCCGGGACACCCCCATCACATTCTTGAAACAACACACGCACATGTGGAGGCACCATCCTACACACTTGAACATCACGTCCTGCCTCGTTACGAGGACGGTACCCCATGTGGGACAACATCCTGTCCGCTCTATAGGACATGGTGTGAGAACAAAATCGACATTTCACTTGTCGTGCCGATCTTGAAGAAGTGAGACCCATGTCTTCGTACCATAGATCCCATACAGAATTCCGACGCGGCATGGCGTCCCAAGAATGAAAGTGCCACTAAGGGCTCCTCAAACCTTCCTCAGTAGTGGGGTCTCATGCAATGCATTCTTGTACAAAGAATCCAAGGTCTTGAAACGCACTAAGCGAGAATAAGTAAGGTCACCCTAGGAAGATAGGAATTTATATTGGACCTCGTACGGAGCATGCGGACGGCTGGGCGCGGATGAGGCAGGGTCTAGCCAGCGGACGGGCGAAGGACCTTGGTCGAATGGGGGCGGACAGGGCTTGATGGGAATTACGGATGGGGGCGGGTGGCGAGCGGATGGGGGCGGATGGGAGGCGGATGGGGTGCGGAAGGGGGCGGATGGAGACTGCGGATGGGGAGCGGAAGGGCGGATGGGTGCGGGTGGGGAGCGGATGGGGGCGGGTGGGGACTGCGGATGGCACGCGGATGGGGAGCGGGAGGGCGGGTGGGGACTGCGGATGGGGAGCCGATGGGGCGGGTGGGAACTGCGGATGGCACGCGGATGGCACAGATGAAGGCGCGGATGGGGAGCGGGCGAAGATCGGACGGTTTACGGGGATGGAAATTGGATACCGTGCGGATACGTGCGCGGATGCGCCGCGGATGCTGTGCGAATGGGGCCCGGATGGGGAGCGGATTGAGAGCAGAATGCTTGGACGAGGCGGACGGGGGCTGCAGACAATGTGGTCAATTACCGAGCATGTAATTAATTTGGTTGATGACATGTCCGCACATGTGGCACACAAATTCCGACGTGTCTCTTTTGAGGTAAATGTAAATATTGATTATCTGGAAGTAAAAATAGCTCCGTCAGGATTATGTCACGAATCGTCATAATGACGGCATGACATTGTGTCGTGACATTGTGACATTGTGACGGATTTTGACACCGTCACGATACAATAGACAACCCTGATTCGATGGTATGAGGAGAATGTGCATTCGGAGGAGTCTGATCCAGATGGAGGACTTCCTTTAAACACAGACGACGAGGGTTTGGAGTCGGATGATGAGGGTTATAACTGGATGGGCGGCGATTGGGAAGACCTTGCCGGTGACAACAACCCCGTGTCTGATCATAGCCCACCTAGGGGCAACTCTGCAAACAACGAGCACAGTGGAGATGCACCACATGACCATTTTCACAACGTCCACGGTGACCCAGTGGATCCTTTTGTGTTTGATGATGTCGACGGAGCGGCAGTCCATACTATAGTAGAATTATCGGGTGAAGATTGTGCCCAAGAAGCTATGGCAGACGAAGATGGGTCGGCATTGGGGGGCAATCTTGATGGAGATGACAACATCTCGGAGAATCAGTCTATGAACTCAAACGGCTCTAGTGCCTCGGGCCCTTCTAGTGGCGATGGCCCTGAACTCAACCGTCATGGCATTGGCATTGCAGCAAACGATACATTTTCTCACGATGGAAACAAAGTGAGCAGTGGTGGAAACGATAATGAATCCCATGAGCCAATGGCCACCACGGGGTCCATTGAAGTTGTGAGAAGCACTCTGGTTTTGCCTCAAGCAATAGAACCGGACTCAGAGGAAGACATGCCACTACAAGATTTGTTTCGGCGGCCACGTGCTCAAAGTACCGCATCGATCGGAAGAACTCTTCTACGTGTAAAGAAAAAGACCTCTTCAACAATAGTTCGGCCACCCGTCCACCGTAAGGCACTCGGCCCAAATGGTGGTGTGGAGCGTGCGATACTAACCCCATAACTTCCCTCCGCGAGGATTGGGTCCTCTACTATGAGCAGCCATTTAGGGACACGGAGGGCCGAGAACAATGGTACTCTCCCTTTCTTCACGGGACCTTGGCGAGGTAGAACCTCGGAGAGAGTCATTGGGGCCAAAGGCAACCGCTCCAAAAACATGGATGGAGTAACAGACAAAAGGAAGAATATCCGAGTAAAATGACTTGTGAACGCCGCATCAACTACTGGAGCCGAGCTACAACTACGAAACTTGGCCTCGGAGATTGAGGAATACGTGGCACCAGTCTTGGAAAATGCAGCCGAGAACTTCTCATCATCGGGCGATGATGTAGACGATGAGGATTGCGATGAGGTACCTGGCGACAATACGGTGGTGCTTCGCGGGCTTTCTCTTCCCCAAAATGTTCGCCGATCAAAACGAAAGCGAAAACACAATGAAGAATCCTCAAGCTCAGATGATTAAAAGATGACGGACATGAGGGTACTACAAGTTAAAAGTGACTTTAGTGGTGTGGTGATAGCATGGTTCAATAGCACCGCGGTTTTAAAATACGTACTTGGTGTTGAGAGTGCCCATTCATGAAAGCACCACATTGAAATAAATAATTTTAATGTTAGAACACCCTGGTATAATTGAATTCTTTCAAAATTCTCTAAACCTCAGCCCTTTTGAGGGGCAGACGCAGTGTTCGATCGCGCGCGCCCGGCCCCTAACTGCGCGCGCCCGATAGGCAGGTGCGCGTGCGACCCACAATGGTATGCTCCAGGCCCGTGACGCCGCGCGCCCGGCCCCTAACGGTACGTGCCCGACCATGACGGTACGCGCCCGGCCTTGAGTGCAACGCGCCCGGCCCTAATATGCACGCGCGAGGCCCTTAGGGGTACGCGCATAGCCCTATATGCACGCGCCCGGCCCTAAATCGTGCGCGCTCGGCCCTAATTGGAACGCGCCCGGCCCTACATGAACGCGCCCGGTCCAGATTAGTACTCGCCCAACCCCAAGTGCTGCGCGCGCGGTCCGAAGGCACGCGCCCGCCCCTTGATGTGACATGGAAAGCCATCTGACATGTCGTGCACACGTGTTTTACTAGGGAGTAAGTTGAAAATTTGATTTAGGGTTTGTAATTTTTTTTTACACGAAACTGTCCGCCAAAAAGTATTGTCCGTCATGTCCGTCCGTCCGCTATCTTTGGGCCCCTGTTCGTCTATGTAGACAACCCTGCGCTAGATCTGGACGATGACACGGCAATGTCCGATTGCCTAGAGTTCGATGACACCCACAGAGCACCCGGAGATCTCCCGCTGGACAACCCTTCGATGACGCGTCCTGAAGTGGAGGTTGTGTTCAAGAATGTCGAGGACCTGACGTTGCGTGACACCGATTATACGATGGATGAGGCATCGACGCAACAAACATTGCGTGAATTACATGCTATGAGCCCTCTGCGCAGCCCTCCGCGGAGCCACGGGCAGCTGGCTCAAAAAGAGAAAAAGAAGGCAATCGCGAAGAATCATGTGCCGAAAATTTCTCCTCCTCCACCTACAGTTCGGACAAGGGCCTAGAAAGATAAGGTGAACAGTTACTTGTCCATCAAACCTTCTTGATTGTTCTCAGTACAATTCACTCTATGCAGACCGTATTCTTACCACTTCATTACTGGTATTCAGGTGTCGGCAGAATCAACACAGTTGAAGGATGTTGGTGATAGAAACCTCGCACAGACTGCTCAAGTCGCTGGTGTAGCTCAGACTTCTAAGGATACTCCACCTACTGTCCCAGGTGCCTAATATGTACATTCATACTTACGTGCCATCATCTATATAGTGCTCATTCTTCCATCAAGCATTTCAGGATTGTGAGTGCGGAACACTTCTATACGTATAATTGCAATTTCTCTATGCTGAACAACTTCCTCATCTTAGTCTACGTACTCGTATTTTGGGTTCAGGTCCAAAGAAGTTTACTACGATCGTCCGAGAGCCTCCAACCAAGGATCAGGTAACAAGACAACGGGTTTATCATGTTGTGTTTGACTTAAATGGACTTCTTGTGCACATGGGGGAATTTAAACAGGGACAACCGAGAGACATCAAAGTAAGGCCTGGTTCCACTGAACTCCTGAACTTCATGGGAGAGAAGGCTATTGTCTCATTCTGGAGCAGTGTGTTGGAAAAAAATACTGTGGATATCATCAAGGAGTTGCGCAAGAAAGGTGTTGCCATTCCGGAAGGCATCAGAGTCCTCATGCAGGCCAATTGCACAAAAACATCATATATGCTCCCATCCCATCCAAAGAAGCCAATTTTCCTTAAGGACCTGAAAGTTTATAACAACAAGGCGTTGCCCACGTCTCCCATGGATGTCTTGCTTGTGGATGATACTCCACTAAAGAACGTTCTTAACGATCCCTTCAGCGCAGTTCATCCGCCATCATGGACTGGGTTTTTGGATGAAACCTTCTTGACCACCATTTTTCTCCCATGGCTCTCTGGAGTGCGAGTGTCAAATGACGATGTTCCCAACTTTGTTAGACGGAATCCATTGAGGTTTGCCAGTGACGTAGTAGACAAAAATTCCCCTGAGGCCCGCTCCATGGTGAAGGGCATAATTTCGGCGCCTTAGAACAATGAAATATACTGGATATTATAAACTCTATGCTTTGTAAATGTAAAGTCAAGAATGTCTGTGGGATTTTGACCTTTCAATTTTGAAGATGAATGTTGTTGTCAGTAACGTCATTTGTTGAGGTCCTTTCGATTTGTTATTGTTAGTGTCTCGCCTCCAAACTTCACCCTCCAATATCTGTGAACACTATTGAGTATTCTCCTGACCATTTCGATTGCGGAACGTTGGTCTGGGAGGGGCACCCGGAGATCTCCGGTCGAGGATGTCACTTGAACTCCTCCTACCATATTTTCTCTTCGTTTCAATGTTCAATTTCTAATTCTATGGTCGTGCCATCTTATTCGTAGGTCATAATCATATCTCTCTACTGTCCTCTCTGCTCGGACAAGGTCCTTGACTGGACCAAGTCCCGCTCGGCGCAACTGCCTTCCTTTGATGACACGGCAGATGTTATTTGAATACTACTGCGGTATTTCAATGTCGAGATTTGGTCTCCTGTGCATCCAGATAGGCTCATGGAGGCAGCCCAAGTGTTATTGCCCCAGACATCTTATCTGATATTCTTTTTTGCTATGCCAGCAAAGAAACTTGAAGGCCTAGCTATGTTAGGTTTCTCCACATCTTTAAAAAGGCCTCATTTAATCCTAGAACAAGGCATTATTTGTGGCCTAAATGTGTTGTTGCTGATCTAGATCCATTCGAGAATCCTAGAAAGGCTATAGTCCATTATCTAACATTTGGGAGACACCATACAGGACAGGTAGAGGGCATTTGTAGAGTACTTAAATTAGAATAGTTGAATTGATTCTCCGTAGATTACACGCGCCTCTTAGCAACGGCCACCCTTTATTTATTGTATGACACTTTTTTATAATGAAACAGTTTAGTACTGGACTCTTACTCTGATTTCATCCGGAGATATCCGATTGCATGTTCTATCAATTGCGAGTAATTTCTGCCCGCAGCTCTGCCCCATTTTTCCCAACCACATTTTACCCAACCACACATTTGTGATGTACAATATGTCCATCAATTTCTGTTTTCAGTACTTCGTTCTTCTTCTGAATTCCACATTGATATTCACCCGGAGATATCCGGCTGCATGCTGTGGACTCACGTATTGTCTAAATTCAAATTTGGTCGCTCTAGCCATTTCTTCCTCCATAAGTGTCATTAATGATGCATTTAATGCTTGAAAAGTACTCTTAACTCCTCGACTTTTCTGCTTCACTATCTATTATGAGGCACATCTCCGGATCTTTCTTTTAGTCCTTAGTCCAGAATTCACCTCACTGTCCAGAAATAGTTGAATATGGCATCTAACTGTTGCAACGCAGTGCCCCCCCAACTCGCTCTCCCTTTCGGTCCCGATTCACTTACTCTCTCTCCCTGGCGCAGCGGCGCAAGGCGCGGCTCCCTCGCGCGCCGCAGCAAGGCGCAACTCTCTCGCGCGGCACGGCAAGGCGCGGCTCCCTTGCGCGGCGTAGCAAGGCGCTGCTCCCTCGCGCAACGCAGCAAGGCGCGTCTCCCTTGCGTTACGCAGCAAGGCCCGGCTACCTTGCGCGGAGCAGGAAGGCGCGGCTCCCTCGCGGTAGTAGTGACAGTATAACCACGAACTGGAGCTTCTCCAACTCACCCTCCCTTACTGTCCCGGTTCACTTTCTCTCTCCCTGCCGCGGCGCGGCGCGCCTCCCTTGCAGCGGGTGTAGTCAAGACCCACAAACACTTCTTCACTGGCGCCGAGCGGCTCGGCTCGCTTACTGTTTCGACGTTCTATAGACCTAATTGTCCCGACCCGCTTACTCCCTCTCTGTCTAATTTCTACCTCTCTGTCTAATCTCTACCTCTCTAACTGGTCCGCCCCAGTGCTGCATCTTAGGGTTAACTCCATGGGTGAAAAGATGAGAAAGTACCTACAGCAATGGACCAAAAAAAACGGAAATCGTAGGGTGAAGGGGGCGGGAGTATCATATCGTTTGGTCTCCAACTTTCAAGGGCACCAAGTATAACCTACTCCTAGCCAATATTTTGAGTACCGTGAAAGCGACCTCATTTCATATCCCATTGAACATTTGCTCATTGAACTTGATTTGAAAAGGGGTCTCTTACACAAGATATAATGTAACCATCTCACTATTCTTGATATGACGAAATACCATCAAACCGGAGTGATTCAAATTCTGAACTAACAAAGACTAACGATGAAATTCAATTGACAACAACATTATGCAACAATGAGAACTTACCAAGTTCATAATCACTTGCACATCTCCTATCGTGGTTCGTTTCCTCACCTTTGTCAGGTTGCATATCTTTAATGTGGTGCTTTGCAATATTCGAAAGCTCGGGACTACTCCGACTACTCATAACTAGACTGCACTGTGATGCATTGTCATAAGTCAGAACCCTTGTCGTGTCGCCTAGATCGGCATCCCTTGGCTTCGACTTGTTCTCCCTCATTTGCCTACTCCTCAACATCTTTGCATCACTAAAGTACAAAGCTTTCCTCTTTCTCCTCTTCATGATTAGTGATTTGAATTTTTGCTAGCATTCATCTACTCTTTTATTCCACAATTATTTATGGTTACACTTCAGTTAGATGAACAAGTGAAATATATTTTATCTTTCTTCCCTTTAATTTGTTCGGAAATAGATGAGATTCTTTGATTTCACAGACTAATATTTATTTCAGGCACCTAGAATAAGTTATCGGCGGTACGTAAATTTTATACTTTTCTATCTCGTTTGAATTCCTTGACATTGTTGCTCCTGGATTAGGCACACCAATTTGGGATAATGGTAAAGTCGGCTCGATTGAGATTGGGCAGTCTTTGAATCATATTTTTGTCCAACTTCAGCATGGACTCGGAGAGGAAAACTGTCATATATATTTTATTAGACTGACATTATAGAAGAAAGACGGCCACATTTCGCCGAGTTCTGAGCGCATTATTTGACGCGGCTCTACGAATCACATAATGGTCTCTTTGGTCCTTCAGTGAAACCCAGGGTATATATGTTCCTTACAAACTCCCTTGAATCCCCTCTCTGGTCATTGTCATCACATTATACTACTTGTCTTCTTCGACCTCTCTGAAAATGGCAGCTTTAGAGGATGAGTTGAGTAGTTCTGTCCTGCTTCGCGGAGAGGGATCAGCTGTACCAGTGATCTTTTTTAGTTGGTGACACTGGCTTCGCTTCAGTGAGTGGAAGTCGTCTAGCATTGAGATTCAAGATCACTGAGGGAACTGTTCACGTCGATCGAGAAGTATTCGATCTTGTCACGGGTGAGATTACGCATTCAGTTGCACAGATGAGTAGTGTCAGCGGCGTAGACTAGCTGTAATTGCTTAGAGCGGATAGATACCGAGTGTATGGCAGAAACGATAGCAGCAGTGGAACAACATCACCTTCTTTGACGCCTCATTTATCATCAACTGCTATTGGGGTCACACCCCTGCTTTCAAAGGTCAAAATGGAGTCAGGTAATGAGACCGTCTTCATTTTGAGTGACGACTCTGATAGTGGGTGCATCCCATTGACTCCTGTCAATTCTGCATTTCCAACAACACCGCTAGTTTGGCCTTCTCGTTCATCTCTCCCTTCCTTGGCTACATTATAGAGATCTAACCCCCATCAATCTTCCTTTGTCCCAACGTCAAATAGCATAGTAGAGTGTCTCCAAAATTAAGGCTCTTGTCGTGGATCAAAGTCTGTCCTTAGTAAACTTGATTTCAACTCCATCACTGTAGAAAAAGTTGACTTCCTGCCACCTACTTTCGACGGTGACGTTGTATTTGAACTTCCTTCTTTTGGGAACTTTCCTCCTTCTTCCAAGGCTGGCCACCTCCACGGAATGGATAAGAAACACGACGGCCATGCTTGGACTCATACTGTCACTTCACACATTAAGTCTAAACATCAACTCACATTTTGGATGTCTTCTTGCTTAGGACACCTTAGGTGCACTAACCATCTCTGCAGCTATCTTCATCGTCCCAATTGAGCCTCCCCTTTCAATGAGACAGAGTGGGAGGGTACCTCATCCTCTCCATTTTTTCCAGCTTTTGAGCCGCCTTCAAGTTCAATTGTCTTATGTGCAATCTGTCACCTTCCACCTACATGCATAGAGAGTTGTTTAGCAAACGTGTATTACGTACTTGGGCAAAATAACATGTCCCGTGCTTGTGTTCATCTGGGATCTCATCGTCATTCAGTGAAGAAAGGTATTTGCAGAGACACAAATGCTAAATTTAGGGCCTTGATTGGCAAATATGTTGAACGGACTCTTGCTACTACAAACTCCTCCATCGTCTTGGAAGCCAATAAGGAGTACCTTGGAGAATTGCTCCTCTGTCCTGACGGTGTCTCTCAGAAGACCTTTGGGTTAGAAGAACTGGTCCCTGTTTTGGACAAGGTCAAGTTTATGTCCTCCTCTAGTCTCCGCAATGAAGTGACGACATTCCGTTACCTGCGCCGAATTGGTGTCATGGATAGTATTAGTAAACTTAGAGGCTCTAGCAATTAGGCTTTCGTCCAGGAGAATCGGTTTCCAGGTCAAGGTGCAGACGCCAACAAGGTCTTCATCTTCAAGATGGGAGAAATTGGACTTGGTAGTGGCGTGGATTTAGTGCGCCAAATGCAGTCTGGAGGTGATTTGGAAGACTCCTTGATGATCATGTGAAGCGCGTCAAGGGATGGACAACAATGGCATCACATGTTTATGATTCGACGTTTTGCCGGGTAATGACTATTGTCGTCTGTGACATGCAATCTGTGGATATCGCTGCACAACAAGTATTTTGGAACAATTGGAATGCGGTGGCGGCTAAGCATGACATACCAACTGTGAATTTCAAAGGCTTCATGGCCGACAGCGCACATGCAAATTGGAATGCTATTCGAATTACTTACGGAAGTGGTGACGCCTCCATCCGAATGGACAACCGGGAAAGGACCTATTTATTTCACTCGACCCAATCACTTGAGAAGCACACCAAGGCTGACATCAGGGCAGACCTTCAAGATCAACACAGGCAGCTCTACAAACAGTATAAGAATTCCACTACTATGGATGAGGCAGAGACGAAGTACCTGGCAATTCGATCATGGTGGTTATCACCTGGAGCAACGACAGATGATGGGCTTGTCCGACTAGACTTATAGCTCGCCTTTTGGCATTTCTGCTACCGACAGTGGGGGGCCATCATGGATCATACAAGCTTCGTACACTTTGTATTTCAATTTTCTCTTCTCTTTGTTGTTGCTAGGGGTGCACTTTCTTAATAGTAGTTCTTTTCTTGGCTTTTTAGGCTTTATCGGAGTCGGAAATGGCAGAGATGCCTTCATGCAACCTAGCGGAGACCGTCCACAATAAGTGGTTGCAGCAATCGGGCAAGAGTAGGTCGAACCTAGCGAACTGCGCTTCTGCATCCGCGATCCTCATCTTGAAGGTCTGATCAACCGCCTGGTTGCGAATTCGAAAAGAAAGGCTGATCAACCGCCTGGTTGCGAATTCGACTTTCACCGACCTGACAAAATCAATATCTCACGTCGTCGTGTCCAGACTAGGCAGAAGAATCTAGAACTTGTAGAAGTGTCGACCGATAGTGACGTCGTGTATCCAAGTGAAGAACTTGATGCACCACAAGTCTTGCCTTCCACGAGTCCACCATCTTCCTTCCGAGTTCATCACCCTAAGGCAGTACTAGAATCTGAATGCGATGAGGGACAATGGCACATTGCTAGACTCCCTAAAACCTCTACAAAAGCATGTTTTGCCCTTCATGCCATCACGAGGAAGAAGTGTGTTGCTAAGATCGTACAAGACGAGAAAAGTACTATTGCCTCGACTTACACCGGTATGATGCACAACTACAAGAAGAATAGGATTGAGAAGATGCAGTTCTTTTTTTGCAATGATGACATGAGCGTTGCGAAAAAGGCAATCGAAGGAAGTAGGTATGGTCTAACCCTGAAATCCGAGATGTGTGGTCCGTCGAGATGGGCACAAATCTATCCAGTAAGGAAATATTAGCTCTTGAAAATGCTGGATTCCGCCTCGCTGAGCGATTAGAGCTGTCTCCAAGGAAGTTGTTCTGTGACGTTTCCTCTCCAGTGGACTTGGAGAAATACCCTCCGCCCATGAACCCATCAGAGCATCCGACAAGGAGGTATAGAAAGAATATCCGTCAAAACCCGCAGGCCCCGACTACAAAACATCATAACAGCTGCACCTCTGCACTATCAGTGGTTGGCAGAATTTGGAAAATCCTTATGGTGCCGCGACCAGCTCTGGAATGCATTTTGAGCTTGGAGTCCAGAAGTATTTCCAAGGTCTCCACGTATTTGGTTTCAATTGGTCAGTTCCCAAGTTGTGATTGCCCATCCTTCAAAGACATGTCTAACAAGTCGCTTGGCAAACGCGCACAATGGACGTATTGTAAGCACCTCTACTTTATCTTCAACATTGTCTGCGGTTTAGATCCCGATGTTGATGTGTTTATGCATGCTCCTAGTTTTATCTGGAATGAGACCAAACATGTCATTCAAGTTTTGCTTCTTAAAGAGTGCATTGCGTAGGTATCCACAATGGCATTTCAACAATGTATTACATTTCAATTTTTTTATAAAAAAACGGTGTGACTCCAAGAGCCACCGGTTTTCATCCAAAAGTGTTCGAGTTGTTTTTGTACAGCGCTTCCTCACCCATATCTAATCAAATCAATAGCAACAAATATTCGACATCAGAACCAGTACCTGGTGATTCATTCACTACAGAATCGAATACTACTGTAAGAAGTCCAAAATCTATTAGGGCATAGCATAAGATGTCATACATCCTATACTACAAGAATAAACCTTCGTAATGTTAATTTTCATTTCAATTCTTCAAGTCATTTGTAAGTTCACTTTGAACTGGTCATCCGTCGCCAGTTTCAATGATTCCCTCCGTACATGGATTCACATCCTTCTATGTCTATCCCTAGGTTTTTAGCAACCTCTTTTCACGCCATTAGGAGCCACTTCTTTTACTAAATTTAGAAATTATGTACTAATCCTTAAATTTTTCTAAAAAACTCCCTAATTAAATTTGAAATTTTTGGCTCTAGGCTCACGGCTCACTAGTCACTGCTCACCGCTCTAGGCACGCAAAATAGCAATCCCCGCCTCTGCGGGGTTCCACCCCAACTTTGCCCAGTCAATAGATCTACCATCACGCACTAGCAACTCACTTGGAAACATCTCATCAATGCGTGCCCAAGATGTGAGTCCAAAGTCACGGCGCGTATTGGACGACATGTATTCATTGTCAATCTTCTTGAACTCTACAACCATTTGTCTCGCACGGTCAACATTCAAGATGCATGCTTCCTTCCATTGGTAGTACTGCTTGCTCAATGATCTAATCCGTTTTCGAAGGATTTCGTTTGCACTGTGAAGCTAAACTAGTTCCATGCTTGGATTTGGCAAGAAAAATGACAAAGAATCCGTAGTGCTCATGGGGTCTACAAATGGTTGTGTTCTTACAGTCACGGATGGTAAGAATACGAATGGACGGATGGCAAAGCAATCATGTTGTGGTCTCGGCGGGGTCTCTAGCAGGCAGTTAGTAATGTTGCCAACCAGACTACCTAGAATTGAGTCATTTAGACTTTAGGCTACACCGCCAACATTTGCCTGGCTTGAACAACTTGAGAATGGCCACGAATATCTGGAGGTCCTTCAAAGTTTTGCTCAAAAAAGTGTGGTGATCACGATGACGTAGCTCTTCTATAACGGTTGCTTGTTTGGTGATAATGTCACCAAGTTGTCTAGATTCCAATTTGAGGTCTAGAATTTTTTTGTTGAGTTTTTCAATTGTTTCATTCTTTTTTTGACTTGATTCTAGCTTGAGGTTTCAAATCTCTTCTTGGAGACATTTAATTATCTTGTCTCTCAAGTGCATATTGTCCAACAATTCTCGGTGAACATACACAGCCGTACTTTTGGACCTTGATGCTTGATGCTCCAAGTTGGAAGTGGTGACTACAGCATCCAACATTAACATTTCGTCCATAACATGGATGTGTTCTTCATCTCCAATACCCCTAAGGCAGGCTATGGGTTCATCATCGCCGGCAAGATTTACAATTGGTAAATCTTCTTGGCCACCTGCTTGAATCATCGCAAGTATTGCTTGATGGAGCTTACTCGTTGCCGCATTTTTGTGAAGCACGCGCTACTGCAGTCATCGATGAACGCCGACCTTGCTTTTTATCTGAGTCTGAATCAGGTGATGAATCTGACTCTACTGGAGGTACTTCTTCTAGGCCATGCACTTTCTATGAACCCAGTGCCACAAACGGAAACCTCAGATGCTGCTCCCTAGGCATATCATAATGCATCCATACCTTGGCATTTTTGGAGTTTTTCGCACTGTCTTCTAATCCACTCACTTATTGAGAATGACCTTAGCATATACCATGCGAGCAAGATAGAGGGGACAGTCATTGCGGGGCATGAATTCAAGCTCGTATAAGTATTGGTGCGCTTGAAGGGCACGAATTAGGAAGCGCTCGTTGGAGCAATACTTCAAATTCGCCTTGTTTGTGCAACGATTTATCAAATTGTGATGTGGAGCAAAAAAATTTGACAAGTGGCACCACTCAATGTAATCTTAGGAAGTGAGGAGAGACCATGGCGATGGCTCATCTTTCCAACCCTTGAATGTAGCTTTTGTTGGATTGTTAACCCCTAAAGGACCAAGTGTCCAAAACGGGCTTTTTGAAAATTTGGTCAGGTTCCTATGCTGCCAATTTCAAACATTCATCTTTGAAATTCTTACCATAGAAGGGCATTACCAAGACCATAGTTGGAAAACAATTTTTTCCTAAATTGGACATTTGATGAAAAAGTTATAGGGTTTTTAATTTCAAATGGGGAGGGCGGGCACCTTGGGCACCTCCAAAAACTTTTGATAGGACAGTCTATTGAAAGTGAGATTTTCAGTACTCGCAAGTAATATTATTTCCCTTCATGTTGTCAAAAAAAATTTCTTATCTTTAGTGAAAAATAGCATACCAACCCAAGTCAAACATTTTCACACATTGTCACTAATTGTCAGGCAAGGTACCAAAAAAACTTCTTTTTTTCCACATAAAACCTAGAGATCTTCATATTTTTCACTTTTTATTTTTTCCACAACAATATGTAATGTAAACCTTCTTATTAACCATTCGGATTATCAATAAAAAACATGTTAAGTTAAAAAAAAATTAAAGTGTGAATTAACAAATTTTGAGCCTCCACTCCATGCACACTTGTTTTGAATATGCTACACCCTGTCTCTACCTCTAAAAATTGGTGTGTAAGGAGCTAACATCATGCTTAACAAGATGGTAATAGATTTAGACCTTGTGTAGTGAAAATTTTTGACACCAAGTGAAGTCAAAGTCTGCTGATCCACTAAACGCAGGGAAGAAAATGAACCATTTGCTTGACTTCAAACACTATAATCTTTCAATCCGTGCGGTCAAAGTTTATGAAATTTTGTACATGTATTACTTAATAAGCCTTTATTGAGATCCTACGGTCAGAACTAAAAATCAAAGTTTTTGTTACCTTCTTTATTCATTGCACTAGAATCCATTAATTTTGAAGTGTTTTTGGTGTAAAACTGTCTTGGTACCTTTGGGGTTAAATATGTGCATCCGCTTCTTCTAGAGTTTCCCGTGCCTTTGCCAATCCTTGTCTTTCTCCCCCTTCCTTTGCGCGTTGGACATTGGTGGCAGGTGGTGGGCTTCTAGCTTACTCTCAATTTCTATAGTGTGAAAACTCAAAAAAATCTACCAAAATATCCTAAAACTACGCTCAACTCTTGGGTTAAAAAAACAAAAGAAAATTACCACGTTGGATTTTAAAATAATCCAAGTTAGTGATATTAATTAATAAAAATCCTAAACCAAGGTGGTGCAATACGCCGTTAATGTGCAATTCTAGGGCTCCAATCGAAGATCACACAATCAGCCACTTTAAAAAGATAGTTGAAGGCCACGATTTCCAAATGGAGTAGTGTGAGATGGGCTAGGCGCGACCCAATATTTATACTTGCGCGCGGGCGCGCACGCGCCATGGGGATGGGGCGCATGCCGTATGGGGACTAGGCGCATTTGCTTGAGGTCGAGCGCGTACGGCTAGCAGCCGAGCGTGTACGATTCGGGGTCGGGCACGTGGAATCTGAGGTCGCCCGCGCACATTAGACGGTCGGGCGCGTGGATAAGGAAAATTGCGCGCATAGCGTAGGGCCAAGCGCGTACTTAACCAGGGCTGGCGCGTGCCAATCAAGGTCGGGCTCGTACTGAACTAGGCCAGGCACGTGCGGATTTTGAGTTGAGCGCGTACTTAACCAAGGTAGACACGTGCCAATCGGGACCCGAGACATGGCATCTAGGGCGCATGCGCACGGGTATGAGGTGGGCGCGTACGGGCTTCAGGGGTTGGTCGCATACGGATTCCGGGGTCGAGCGCGTGCCACATGGGCGCATACGCGCGCACATGCAAAGGGTCAGTTTATTCTACGCCTTTATAAAGAGCACAAAATATATTCTCAATTCATTAGGCTTCTCTCAAGTGGCTCCTTGTCTTAGTACTATTTGTACTTTGCTAGGAACTAAGAAGAGGGCCACCACACATTAGGGAGGGGATGTTTTGTCTTTTTTTTAATTCTAGTTTGTGAAGGGTTGCGATTATTGCTATGGCCACTGATCGTTATAATGGAAAGCGCCCCGCTTATGTTGATTTAGATGCTCCAAGTGCATCTGAGCTTCTACCTACACCGGTTGCAGATTCAATCCGCAATCCTTCCGATGAACCAAAGGCACCGTCCAAGAGGGTAAAGCAGAAAAAATTTGCGCACCAGAAGGATGCAGGGTATCCACCTAAGGAGTATATTGCATTTTTTATAGATATAGCAATACAATATTATTGTCAATGGTGTCAAATGGGCAAGGTGCGATTCCGTCAAGTTTATTTGGAGAAGGGAGAGCCAGGAATCATGTGCCTATAAGCCGACCTCCGATCAAAATTCTAGCACGCTTTGGAGAGTTTTGAATTGTACAAGGATGCATACACCATGTACCACGATGCCTGATTCTTGGAGAGAGTAATCACTCAATGCACAAGAAATGCATCCCATGAATTTGATTGTGAGGTGAAAAACCTCAAGGGGGTCAGCATCTGCCTCAAGACTTAGAATTCCGCAAGTTCTTGACGATTCATGACAGCGTGCAATTCCTTCCAAAATATATCAAAGTCTATGGACTTTCCGGAAATGATGCCGTTGGTGGATATGGAAAGGTTTGGAAGGTTCACATTCTGGAAGTGAGAGCCATTTCGGCATTCTTGAAGTTGCCGAGGAAATGCCAATGGCATCCCATCCAAAGGACAAATTTAGACAACGGTCTCACAAGGCCATGATATGTCATGTTGTACACCCAGGAGTTATAAAGTTTTGGGTGGTGAATACAAAGAATATGGAAGCGTATACATTGTGGTGGAATGGTGGTATCTGGGCCCATTTTAGAACCGCCGATTCAAAGGCAAATCCAGTGGCTTCGAGCAACTCAATCCTTTCAATTCCATACATTTCAACGGAGGACACTGTACAGATCTTAGCCTTTCGGAAGAATAGAGCAAGACTTTCTTGGACTTTGATGTACACCATGACCCTAGCCTACAAAGCAAATGTCATTTACAATGACATCGCTCCCACAAACGTGCTACTCTACTTTCATCCAGAGAAACCCAGGTCCATCTTCATTGGCGTTTGTGGCTGGGGAGCTGCGAGCCAAGTGTCACACGAAGAGCCATGAAAATATGGATTTTGGACTGGCATAGAGCTTGACAATCAATGCCAAAAATGACATTTGATAGCTCCTGAGTTGTTTTACACATTCGGCCTACAAAATTTGGAAACGACCTTGGATGTGATGCAACGGTGACACCAATACACCCACCTTGCCAATTCATATTCTATTGGGTGGATGGCTAGAGCGATTTAGGCAAAAGAATCTGACTCAGCATTCTTCAAGTCAACCGTCAACTACGGAGCTTTTCAAGTGAAGAGCAACAAGTTACTAGAGCCAGATCCAATCAAACTTTCGTTAGTCTCCAAAGTGGTTGACAAGCTCATGGCAAAACCATTCACCTTTGAAGTTCCGGACGCTTGCTTCCCCTATGAGATGTAACAATTTTGGCTTAGTGTTTTCATAGTCAAAGTAGATTTTTGATCCTTTTGCAATATGTACTTGCATTGTGATGTAATGGTGTGTTTTGCCCATCTTGTAATAAATAAAAAGTTTAATATTTTATGGTCTTGCTGATGTAAAGCTTATGCATGTTAAGCCGTCAATAGTGCGCACGACCTCCCCCCACACATTAGGCCCCAAGCTTGTGCGTCCAGCCCCCTCCAACAACGCGCGCAACCCGATGGGACGCGCCTAGCCCCTCCCAGTATGCGATTGGCCATTCACGGTATGCGCTTGGCCTCTTCTAGTATATGTCCAGTCCCTCTCAGTATGCGCTCGGCCCTTCCCGGTATGCGCCCGCCCCCAGTCTGCACGTGTGCGGGCCTTTAACCGGCATGTCAGCTATGTTGTTGCCTTTGTGGCAATGGGTAAGTGATTTACCTCTCGTCGTGGTCAAACTAGCGTTGATCCTTATTAGACGGACAACAGTCTCAATTGGACAGATAGTCGGACGGACAACAACCTTTATCAAACGGATAGCCGGACGGACAAACATTACTGGATAGACGGATGAGCGCCGGAACAACTCTGGCTACTTCTAAGCATTCTTAAAATCGAGTAGAAAATTTTTGCCCAATTCAATCACTCACCAACCTCAAGTTCTGAGGTTCTCAAGTGGTTGGATTGGGAACAGAGCTCTGACACAATTTTTGGAACGGCACAAAAAATAGGCATGAGCAGAATGACCTAACTAATCTTCAACAACAGAGTAGTACCATAAAAAGGAATCAATAACTAACATGGATTTTTTGGATGACACTTTAGCTTAAGTTGAGTTGAACTCTGGCGGTAAGCAATATTGCTTCTTTACTCGTTTGATTATTTTAGTTCTAGATTAGTTGATGCCTCTACTTTAGCTCAAGTCGAGCTAAAGTGTGGCTAAAGACGCATTTGGATGATACACTTTTGATAGGATAAACACAATCATCAAAGAGGACCATCGATAGACCCTATGACTCAACTCACAGCTACTCCCAAGATATTCTAAAAACCAAGCGGAAACATTTTGCCAGATCTAATCACTCACAAAGCTTGAATGCTGAGGTTTTCAAGTGGTTGGATAGGAAATGAAGTTATTGCACAATTTTTTAAAACTCACGAGAATCAGACACGAGCGGAATGGCATAATATCATCGGCAGGACCGGAAGACTTTCATAAGTTGTCATCGACAAGACTAGCTTCAATATTGTTTAATATTTTGCTACTTTTGGCAATTGGTTCTTGGTTTTGTTTCTCTGTATGATACTTTAGCTTGAGTTGAACTTAAATATAGAGATAAGCAGGGATTCGATTATCACTCTGTCAACCATTTTGATTCCAGATTAGCTAATGGCTCTACTTTAGTTCGAGTCAAGCTAAAGTGTCGCTAAAGACGCACTAAGTGAATACACTTTTGCTCGACTTCAGCTAAAGTGTATTGACCTAATGCATCTTAGGCCACACTTAAGCTCGACTTGGGCTAAATTGTAGTGACAAAAATGCAGATTTCATCCAGATGATATTGAATTTTTTCCTTTGTATATTTAAGATTCACGGCTTAGGATTAAGCGTTGAGTGACAAGAGTATTGAGTATACCTATGAGATATTTCTTCTAAACTTCAGCCACGGATATTTCAAGTTGAAACTTGGCATCCTGCAACAAGAATAACATTCCAAACTATTAGCAACAAAACCTACTCATGAATCATATTACAAACTAATTAAACTAATCAATTATGAAGACAATCGGTATTACATGAAAGAAACACACACACGTAGCCAAACCATAACACATACAATCAACCAAACCATAACACACACAATCAACAAGCATTGAGCACAAAAAAATAAAAAACCAACATGGATACACAATTTATGGCAACATAAACACAAATAATAGCACACACAAATACAAAGCAACACATTGAACATTAATAACAACACACGCACGCACAACTTATTCCAATACAAACAACAGCAAAATTAATGGCCATTGTGCCACATGCACGAGAAAAAATAACACACAAAAAAAATATCAATACAACTACAAAAAACAACACCAACACCATAAAACCACCCTAACATGAACAAATAATACACACATAATAAAACTAAAGATACACAAACTTGACTAAAACACACAAAAAGGCGTGAATGAAATTCTAAAAAAGAACCAATCTCAATTCATAAGCATGAATTATAGATAACATTCTTCACACAAACTACACAAAACAAGAAAAAACCAAACCTCCAGAATGCTACAGAGCCATTCAAACAGAACTACAAAATGAAACAAAGCCATCATTGAAAAACAACACATATACTGAAAGCAATGAAAAAAAATGCATTCAAATGTCAATGTGTGCACATACCTCAATTGTTGAATTTTGGACTCCTTCGTTGCACGTTTACCTTGCTCTTCCTCCATAGCAAACAACCCTAAACAAAGCCGCTTATAACTCTATGCGCTGCAAATCCTACGTGCTAATAACCTCACGCAACTTCAAACTCGACTTGCTACAAACCCTATGCGCTAGAAACCAAAATATTGCAGATAAGAACGTCCAACAAACACTAAATGAAAGAGCTACAAACAACACAAACACAACAATAGCAATACAAATACAAACAACACAAGCAACAACAAATTCTAGCAACACATAGAAGTAAGAGAGAAGAATTGCAACCCAACGTGTGGATGAACTCCCTCTGCCACCTACAGTTGTGTGGTGCTCGGCCGATACCCTCGGGACCATAGTCACATACTAAGGTCATACCCACGGGTATGTGTGGTCAATGGACTACATGTCATTGACTTTTCGAGTTGATGCCCGCAATTTCAATGAGAGAATGAAATCACCTCATCTTAAGTTCATGAAATTATGCGAATATAATATTTATTAACTTCTAAATTGCTTAGACAATTTTACACCAAAAACACTTCAAATTGTTGATTCTTGTGCAATGAGTAAGGAAAGAATCAAGAAGTTTTATTTCCAATTTCAACCATAGGATCTCAATTAAGACTTATAAATTGACATATTTTCAATGGTTCATAAACTTTGAGCACACGAATTGATAGATTAGGGTGTCTAAAGTTAGAAAAAAAAATTCAATTTTCTTCTATGCGTTGAGTGGATCAGCTGACTTTGACTTCACTAGGTGTCCATTTTCTGCACTACACAAGGTCTAAATTTATTACAAGCATGTCAAGCATGTCAAGCATGATATAAGTTCCTTGTATATCAATTTTAAGGGGTTGGAGGGGAGTCGAGCATATCCAAAACAATTGTGCAATGATTGAAGGTTCTAAAAGTGCAAATTCAAATTTATTTCTCTGTGAATTTGAAATATTTTAGAATAAGAATCCAACCATTAATAAGCTGTTTAACACCACATCTTGCAGTATTAAAATTATAAAGTAAATGTTGGTGCACACTTTAGCTCTAGATAAGCTAAAGTGTGTGCAATCACTATGTTTAGTTCACTGCACTTAGTGATGGGACACACTTTACCACAAACAAAGCTCATATGTGTGCAATGTATATTTCTACTTCTCGACACCATCATATCAAACTCGCTACTTTTCTTTATAATCAAATATTCTACCAGGTAAATCGGGTTTCTTTTAAGCTACAACACATTTTTTAGAATATGTTTAGCTAAATCTGCAGTAAAATTAAAAAGTGAAAAATATGGCAATCTCTAAGTCTTACGTGGATATTAAGAGGCTTTTTTAGTACCGTGCCCAAAAATGTGTGACAATAGAGAAAATGTATGACTTGGGATATAAGGTTATTTTTTATTGAAGACATGAAATCTATTTTGATAATATGAAAATTTATAATATTGCTTGTTGCTACTAAAAGTCTCACATTCAATAGAGTGTCTTAGCAAAAGCTTTTTGAGTTGCTCAACATGGTCGCACTCAAGAAGTTTATATTGAGGCTGGCATAACTTTTTGCCAAGAAGTTCAATGAGACAATGTGCCTCATGTCTTCTTGCATCCTTGTACAAAATTTAAAGAATTTAAAGTATAATTTGCAACCATAGAAACGTACTTGAGATATGCAAATTCCACCTCGTGACTTTTTAAATTTTGGGATTAAGGGTTAAATGAGATCCTACGATTTATTTAGTAAAGCAAGTAGAGAAAAGTGACAAAAATATTATCATTTATGTACGAATATTTTCTTCACGTATGATATATCAGTGCAAAGCTACACACCTTGTAAACATGTGAACCTCTTTTATTCAAAATATCAAATTTATTAGAAGAATATAGTAATGGATAAAATGGTATATCCTCTGAAGTGTATAACTTTCATTACCATCATACGGCATCTTCAAACACTCTAGTCTATTCCATGAAATATTATTGGATAATATTTGTATTTATTTCATTCAATAATACAATATAAAGTCTTCAAGTATATGATTGTATAACTATATCCCTTCATCCTTACCTTGGCTTCTTTACTCAAGTAAAATATAATTATTTGCAACATACTTAAAAAACTTATACTATTGTCCAAAGTTCCAAATTTAAAAGCCTTTTCAAACTTACTAATATTAAATTATAATTCAAAATCTCATTAATGTTAACGGAACATAGACTTCCTGTAATTAAATAGATTAAATATCTTTTCATATGTATTATTTTACTCTAGTATAAAATTAGATTGGTCATTAAAAAAATGCACGGAAGAAATGTAGAAACAAATGATTTGCTTAGATTGTCACAGACTAAACTCATGATAAGATAATGAAAACTCAAGAATAAAATATTTCAATCCAACTATTGCTTATTTTCCAACATATTTAATCTTTAAGTAATTAGGGAAAAATAACCAAATCCATAAAATGGAGAAACCGCGAATTATTCCTTATAATAAACACTCTAAAGATCATACAAAATAATAACATTATGCCCTTCTTTAAACCCCTAAATTCCCAAGCCATTTTTAAACCAAAAACACTTCAAAACTACTCGTTTCAGTGCAATTAGTAAGGAAGAAAACCAAAACTTTTATTTCTAATTTCAACCAACGGATCTCAATAATGACTTATTTAGTAACATATTCACAAAATTTCATAAACTTTGACCGCACGGATTGAATGATCATAGTGTTTGAAGTAGAGAAGAGGGTTCATTTTCTTCCCTGCGTTTTGTGAATTACAAGACTTTGACTTCACTTGGTGTCCAATTTTTGCAATACACAAGGTCTTAATTCATTACCAATATTTTAAATAAGGTAATAGTTTTGTGTACAACAATTTTTTGAGGTAAAAAAAAGGGTGAAGCATATTCAAAAAATTTATGCCTAGAGTGGAGGTTCAAAAATTGATTTATTTTTTTGTGAAGTTAATATGTTTTAGAATAAGAATCCGAATGGTCAATAGAAAGGTTTACACCTCGTAATGCTATGGAAAAAATTAAAAAGTAAAAATAATGAAGATCTCTAAGTTTTATAAGGAAATGAAGAAGATTTTTTGGTACCTTGCCCAAGAATGTGTGAAAAGGTTTGACTTGGATTTATATGCAATTTTCCCCAGAGACAAGAGATTTTTTTTATAGTAATGAAAGGAAATAATATTATTTTCTAATATTGAAAATCAAACATTCAATAGAGTGTCATGGCAAAAGTTTTTGAAACTGCGTGACGTACCCGCTCTCCCCATTTGAACTACAAAACCCTTTAACTTTTTCATGAAATGTCTAATTTAACAAAAAAATTGGACTCACACAAAGCTTTTAGTAATGCCCATCTACAGTAAAAAAATAAAAAAGAGTCTTGTAAATTGACACAGTAGGAACCTGTCCAATCCTTCAAGAGTCCCCAAGAGGACTCTTGGTAATTTAGGGGTTAAACCCCCAAAAAAATGTCAAAGAACAGGTTTGAAATCTTTTTTTTTACCCCTAATATAGGTGCACTTATAAAATAAATTGGTTTTTTAATGCCACTCATTTGACAAGAACTTTGCTTTTAATTTTACAGATGAGTCCTATTTGGATTATAATACAAACTCATGCTAATAATCTCAATATTTCTTCTACATTTTCATGGTCTTTAGTTGTATTGTGAATCTCGTGAATATTCAAAGTATTAGTAAATTGCACTGAGATATCATTAGAAGGGATAACTTTGAACCATGGACCCAAAACCCTAAATCCTAATTCTAATCCAAAATCCAAATTATAATCCTAACCCTAACTCTTACTCTCATAATTATGTTAACACTGGTCCTATCTGCGAGTATATGGAGGAAAATATTCATTCTTAAATTAGCCGATTGTAGAATAGAAGATTCAATTCCCCGTCTAGATTTCAAATATGCACTATTTAAGGGGTTTTTGAAAAAAATTATCCTCCCTTTTTTGAAATCCTTGTCCTCAATTGAAACAATTGTGTGTGCATGACTGACCTCGGCAAACCTCGCCATTTTTCTTCTTTTTTTCCTATATAGTTTGGTTGGTATACAAGTGTGGCGAGTGGGAAGCTTGCAGAAAGTACAACAGTAGAAGGTTGAGGAGGGCAAGGTTTAGTTTCCGCTAGATTGAGCAAGGCCCTTGCGCGAGGCAGCACCACAACGGTTTTCTACTCAATGAGGTAGACGAAGTATACTTCTTGATTTCCCCGTGTATTCTAGCATTTAGGATTTGACTCTGATGCTTATGGCTCTAGTTTGAGTTTCTAGTCCACTAGTCAAGCATCATTGTCAATTTCTCAGTTTACTATTGCAGGATTAAGGTTCTAGTCTAATGAAGTGTACAATCATACTTTGAAGCGTTAGGCAATATTATATCCGAAAGTCACAGCGATAATTCCGGAAAGACAGTTTAGCTTGACTAGAGCTAAACTATCATATCTTTTAAGTACAACAATTTAGCTCAATTCAAGCTAAAATGCCGTACTGAAAAGGTCTGATAGAGTAGCTCGAGTCGAGCTAAACCGTCTTTCTGAAGGGTGTGACAATTAAGCACAATTTGAACTAAAATGTCTTACAAAAAGCTTTGACAGTATAGCTCAATTTGAGCTAAACTATCACTCTAAATTTTTGTGTCGGTGTAGGTCAAATCAATCTAAATAGTTACACTCGAACCTTCAGACCACTGAGCAAGCCTTCAAGTCCATTTTCTCCCAAAAGATAGTAACAATTTACCTCAGCTTGATTTAGACTGTCACGGCAAATTATAGATTTGCACTTATAGTATAGACATGAAATTTGATTTTGTTTATATAATACAAATGGAAATAACCTCAAGTCGAGCTAAGTTTTCATGTCCAAAAATTTCAATTCATTAAAATGCGTGTCTTCTTATTCACATATGTCACTTTACTTGGACTCAAGCTAAACTACCCACTTCATTTGATGTGCATTGATTTCTATTTCTCCGTTGAATCCACCCATATTGTTATAAAGTGTGATCTAATATTTCTCTTATTGTTGTCTAGGATGTCTTCCTCGGAGGAAGACGAAGTTCATGTTGACGCTCCCATTAACCCTGACATTTTCTAAGTTTGATGTTATTCCTGGCCGCCTCTGGGTCGAGATGATTGTTTCGATTTACAATGGTACTAGTGTGCGCATTGCAAAGGGATTGGTTTGCAATGTCAAGTCCCGTGCAATTCTAGGTTCTTTCAATCTTCTTGGCAATTTGAATGTTATAATACAAGTGTCCAATACTTTTGTTGAGGAGGAAACTCCTGATGAATTGAGGTACTCGTTTAAGTCCTCGCCAATTCAACAAGTTTTTTGAAACGATGTCAATCTCTTCCATCATTGCCTTAGGGACGTTTATAATGTCTGGATGGTTAAGGGTAATAGACCTCTAGGTAGGAGCACCCGTTCGTATGACAATTCCTCAAGGAATACCCGTCCAGCAGTGTCTAGGAATGCTCAATTCCTCATGACCCCGTAGTCCATCAACGCACTTGCGAGCAATAGTTGCTGCACTCAAAACTGTGTCCAACACCACCCTAAAGATAAAATAAAAGTTCTACAGATGCGCATGTACGCTCAGACCTTTGTGCAATCTAGAAATCATATCAAACTTCACGTTTACAGACGGTTTCATAGAAACTCTGTGGGTAAGAAGGTTGAGACTTTCAAAGGTGTAAACGTTTGGACCTATGCATGGATGAAAATCATGGGTGTAGTGTCGAGTACCTTCCAATGAAATGCGAAGGATGCTGCCACTAGTCATGCAGCTTAAGTTTCAACATTATAGGAATACTGGTTAGCGTGAGCCTAGAGGTCATACAATTGTAGCTAGTGTCATTTTTGGAACCATCATCAATAGACATGCGAGCCACGTGCTTCATTAGTTTCGTGTTCTCCCATGTGGCGACAATGTTGTGGCGAAGGTCCTCCCTACAAGTTTTAAGTGGAAGGATCAAATATCGCTTCTTAATGATCACCTCGCTGACTGCATTGCCTCTAATAACAACCTCAAACTTGAGTAAGATTCGGCGGGTAAGCCTTTCTCAGTACTATGCAAAGAAAGGAGGAGGCAATTTTGCCCACTGTTCTACGTGTGACAAATACTAGGATCAAGAGAAGCTTACTCAACGTGGAACACAAGCATCATTGCTATGGCAAAAGAAGATACACGTCTACATTGAATATGCTTTTGCACATCGGTACTGGTTCTATCTGAAACGATTTCGATCAAAGTCGTTGCCCCAAGAGGTTTTTACTAAAATGCATAAAAAGATGTACCACTCAATGACTGCCTCCTCATTTTTTTCTCATAAGACAAAGCACTTAGATGGGCTTCTAAAGTTGCCTCTTATAGTCATTGGCGTGCTTGCCCATGGTCATGTGGACCAGCGTTATGGGTATTACGCCCTCGGTTTATACTCCCATAATGCCAATTATACGGTCGAATCGTTTGCAAAACTCTTGCGTGACCTCAAGGCGCATCCGAAGTCATCGTCCCGACAATTCTTTTTAGAATCTAGTTCTCATCCATTATATGCGGCGATGTTACAAGGTGAGGACATGTCTATGGATCCATTAGGCCAGATTTTTTATATCCTAGTTCTACGGAAGACTTTGCCTCTGATGTTGAATGTGCAAATGGACAATGCTATTGGTAATAACCAAAAAGGTTTGTTTTCTGGTTTTGGTCTCTCACTGTTGCAAAATGCATCTTTGGCAATGTATATGTTCATTTCATGTTATTTAATCACACACATAACAATATTGATGCATTGTTTGGACGTTGGAGTATGGCCCTGAGGAAGAAGAGTTTTCTAACCATTCCTCTTCTTATGAGGTCGTTCATGAAAAATAAGAGTGTTCCTACAATCTTGCACCTCATCCAAGAGGTTCCTAACTTAAAAAAATTCATTAGAGATATGATTGCAGACAAAAGTGAAGCTTTGATGGGTCATATAAAGGCTCATCAGTTCAAGTTTTATTTAATCTCAAGTGGTTGTCCGGTAATGAAGTATAAAATCCTTTGTCACAACAAGAATTTGCTTTCTATAGGAGGAGAAGGCAATGGCATAAATTTGTGGAAGGTGGATTTTGAAGGAAGATCTTTACGGCCTCATGGAGAACCTGACGCACTGAAGCCTTCTATGATGCGGCATCTCCTCGAGGTGGTGAAGGGACTTTCAGGATTCATCAATCATTGGGAGCAATCATTGTGGAAGTGTGTTGAAGCCAGATCATGCTTTGAGCCTCTATCCTACTAATGGTGCGATGCTAGAAATGCTCTAACTCTTCCAATGGATACACCCATATCATTGGAAGATGGCTTTTGGCCAACAATGCTAATCGCCCATGTCATTGAAGATGAGTTCACAAGGCAGGGTGAGGTTTGCAAAGAGTACGATGAAGATGACCACTTTGTTGGCGAGAGGCGCAATAGTCCTCCCCTTTCATTTAGAGTCAGTCACAATCTTTTCGCTTGTTACTTTGTTGCATTGTGCCCCTACGATGGAAACAAACGTCCATTTTGGATTGTTTAAGCAATTTCAAATCCAAACTCCAACCCAGATAAGGCAAACACGGTTTCAATCCAATTTTTCCGTCCTATACCGCGCCATCGGGTTGTTGTGAAGTTCTCTAAAGATAGGAATACAGTTGGAAATCTTTGTTCAATAGGTTAAAAAAAGGATAGCCGTAACGTGGGAGAGTATCAATTATGTCTTAACAGCATGCAAACCTAGGTCTGCAAAAGGGGATGGAAGTTGAAGACAAGATCCAAAAACAAAAATTCCAAGGGGGCAAGTAGTGATTATCAAGGCCCCCTTGGAGGCACTTGTTGTGCCAAATTGTAATTGACTCTAATAAATGAACTTTTTTTAAAAAGATATTGGATTGTTGTGCGTAATACTTCATGTAGTATAATTAGATCCACTGGCTTGAGATTATAGATAATTTTATTCAGATACTTTCTATATTTGATGCCAATGATTGCTATGAAGTATTGATTAGTTCACCTTGTAGTTGATTTGAGCTAAATTATTTGCATGTTGTTTTCTCAAAAAAAAATTGCGTATCAGTGACTGTAACATGTGTTTATTTCCTGTTTAATATATTGATGTGGTAAATTGCTTCCACTCTTTGAACCAACAATTCTTGTAATTGCCTTCATGCTTTATGATGGGAAGTAAATGCTACAAACACTTCAGCTCTGGTAGATCTAAAATGTGCAAATTTTCTTTTTAGTTCACTGTACTTAGTGATGTGCACACTTTAGCTCTAGTGAAGCTAAAGTGTGTGCAATCACTCCGTTTACTTCATTGCACCAAGTGGTGGGCACACTTAAATTCAAATCGAGCTCATGTGTATGCAATGTATTTTTTCACTTGAAGACACCATCATTTGAAACTTGCTACTTCTCTTTATAGTCATATATTCCATAAGGTGAACCATTTGGGAGACTATTTAACAAATATATTGTTACTGTAAATGTATGACGGGAGAATATATCAAAGAGCTAATTTTTTGATCGTTTAAATGAAACTATAAATCCCAAATCTAGAGATGATATTTTCACAAGTGCACATTTACTTTGGTACATTTCTAAAGTGTATGCAAATATCAGTTATCGCATAACTAAGAGTATATTTTCTATAGAATACTACTAGAACTAAAACTAGATTAACCTATCGATTTTTACCATACACTATGATTAGTGGAGTTTTTTTCAACAGGGGTAAAGATGATGTACTTAGAGGTTCCATAAACCTTAGTATAGTGCCTTTGATTTTGAAACGGTGTCAAATGATGCTTGTGGAAGGTACTTTGCGAGGTAGGCAACCGTACAAAAAGTGTTACAGGCACAATATCAGTGGCCTGTATTTTTTGCGGATACTACTAGTTTTGATAGGAAGTATCATCCTTGTCAAAGAATTGGTTAACCAACATTTACCAAAGTTATTGCATTAACACCTATTTTAGCAAGAAATCCTTTTGAAAAGTGGAGGATTCATTTTGTAGGATCCATCAAACTAGCTAATTGTGATGGTCAAAATCGCTACATTTTACTTGCTACGGAGTACGTTACTAAATGGGTGGAGGCTATTGCCATTGCACAACTGATGTAAGTTTAATTACTTGGTTCATCTACAAAAATATAATCAATAGATTTAGATGTCCAAAAAATTGTGAGTGGTAGGGGTACTAATTTAATTGGTGTTACTATTGAAAAATTGTTGCAAAAATATTTTATTTAAAAAAAGGAAATCATCACCCTGTCATCTTAGAGCTAATGGGCAAACAGAATAGACAAAAAACATACTTTGAAAATTGTTACTAAAACATTAGAAGGCAATGCATCAAATTGGAATTATGAGTTAAACATAGCATCGTGAGCTTATAGGTGTACCATATAGACTACAACTAAAGCCACACCATTTCATTCAGTACATGGTTAAGAAGCTATATTACTTATAGAGATAGAACTACCTTTGATACAGATTGCAATATCTATGCGTTTGGATAATGAAGAATCTTTTAAAGATCATTTTGTTACTCTAGGAGATCTGGATGAAATTTGTGGTAATGCCATCATGAATATATAAATTAATCAACGTTGACGCAAAACTTATTCTGATAGTAGATACATGGTTGTATCTACTACGCAAAACTTAATTTAATAGTAAAATTCTTAAAGATAATGTTTTAGTGTTCCTACATGACAGCTGTTTCAAATATTCCTATGTAAGTTTAAAATATATTGATTTTGCCCATACCGCATTATAAAATCTTGTCATAACTGGTCAGCTGAGTTACAAGACTTTGAGGATAACATATATGCCACACGTTATCATGGTTATCAATCAAAAAAGTATGTAACTTAAGATTAAGTTACATTTAAAAGAATGAGGATAACAATTACATACATTACTTATTTAAAATGATCTATTTTTTCAATCATGCACCAAGTTAGTAAACTAAACAATTTTTAAAGTTCAGTGAAAATTTTATCAAGAAAAACTAAAAATTAAATTATATTAAATTAAAAAACAAATGCTTATGATTACATGAGTAGACTTGAAATCATGCCATGAAAGATTTGCATTAACTACTCTAGAAATGCAAATGATAAGTGAATAGACCTATACCGATTAAGCTAACAAAAGTGAGACAGAAAAAGCTAATAAACCATGATTAGGTGAGGCATAGAATGTATGTTCAACAATTAAATGCATCAAATTTTTTTGAAAAGTAAGGATAAAGGGAAATGAAAGCTAAAGACTTGTGTATGGTATGTACCTCTGTGACACGTGTATTGGATTCCTTATGAGGTTTTCATAGCCGAGTAAATCAAGTACATACTTAATTATCTAATAAACTAAGAGGTTGGAATTGAATTCTCAACCTATTACAATTGAGTTTGTGCATTCACAATTACTAAAGTCCTAATTGAATTGAATGTAAGGGTGTTTGTTGAAACAAAATTGAGCATTAGATTTAGACAAAATAGATTAGGAATTCAGGTAAGACTGGCTCAACTTGTTGCAGTTACTCGACCTTTGAATGATTGAAACAATTGATCGATGCATAATTGTTGCATACTCATAATATGGGCAATTGTATGACTGAGTATTGATAAATTTATAATTTGGTTGAAACTATAATTTTTTGCACTAATAAATGTGATGCACATGCACATGTATAGATTGAAGCGCTTGTAGATCTCTAGGGACTCAAGCTTTGATGTAATCTAGAGCCTACATAATCAAAGACCTGGCAATAGTTATCAAAGCTTCAACAAAATTCACATGTCAGCATATGGTCTTTTGTGGTTCAATTGCATCTAAAGAAGTTTCTTCATCTCCTTTGGCATATTACGTCACGACTTTTTTGGTTTAAAGTTATTAGAAGTGCTCATGGCTACAATATTATCATTGTTGAAATAAGTTTCTCAAGAGACTCTTAATAATCAAGACTACAAAGTATTTTCCCTTCTGGCAGAATATTAAAGTGGATGACTAACCTCGATAGCATGCATATAATAAAGACATGGTATGCTATTTTTTGGATGCAATGTTATACCTATTATTACGATAACTATGCTTTCTTTTATAAATTTTCTCCAATAATATGACTTGATAAAATCATTTTTTCAAGTGCATGATATAGATGGCAATCATAGATGCAGATTACCAAAATCATTGCATAGATGGCAATTTGCAGAATATGTAGAAGGTTTCTAAATTAAACCAAACTACTTTCTATTCCTTGTAAACATTGTTGCTTCATGTGCTACAATATGAATAAAGTGCCAATTGATTATGCATTTCATATCCATTACCTCCTTAAATGAACAATTGTCTTTTACATATATTATTACTAAAGATTTTTCTCAACAATGATAAGAAATGTGCTTCAAACATGCCAAGTATCTTTAAAGATTTATCAAATAAAATTTCCTAAGCCTCGAATGCTATGCATGTCTCTTATTTGTTTATGACTGTCATGTTTCATTTAACTTCCATATTTAGACAAAACTTCATAGGAAATTCACATGACAATACATCAAGGGTTCTCCCATGTCAATCACTTGACATCTAACAATATCTTTTACAATATCATTTGTCATAAAGACTAGATTTAAATAATCATAGCATAACATAATATATAATATTTGCACACTAATCTCTATGAATAAATCCAAAAGGATCAAATTCTGTTAAATAAAGTAGAAGTGCAAATTTGAAACATTCAATTTTTTTATTATTTAAAAATTTCACACAATAAATCCTTGCATGACTAGTGTAATTTTTTCAAAATGATATTTAAATTTTTGTTGTAGCATTAAAGTTGTCAAATACAATCTTTTTTTCAACTTAATATCTCTAATTTACAGTGGATCGGACACAATGGATCATTTAGTAATTACATGAGTATTACCTAGATGTTACGAGGGTATAACCTAGGCATTACATAGATATTCCCTTTAATAAATATCTTATAACTTCCAAAAATTATGGATACCCTCCATTTTTTACTAATTATGTGCAAACCCATCTAGCATGTCGGGTACATCCAATGGAATAAACAATTATATTTTTCCAAAGGTTATATCAATACTAAAACAAATCTTGATAAAATATAATTTCTTCTTATATTGAAGATATATAATATTATAGAGATTTATAGGAAATTGTAATACCTTCATGAAAATTAATTCACAACCATCATGGAAACTTGTCCAACACTTAAAAAAAGGGGCCTCCAAATTGACGAATGGTCCTCAAAGGATTAACTAAAAAGATGAAAGACCTTGGTGATCTAAATGCAAATTATGGCAACCCATAAAACAAGTGTCCCTCTAATGGACAATTATTTTTCAGATGAACTGCAATTATCTTTCAATCCGTTCAACTGAAATTCACAATGTTTCACTACATCATCTTTATAAAAGATAAGAAAATCCTATGGAAGCAAATCTTAATCAATGGAGTAGAGATTCCTCTAAAATGCCTTAGTCCATTAGGGGTTAAGAAGGAAAAAAGACAATTCACCTTGTAACACCTTCACTAAACTAAAATAAAACATTTAATTACAAATATTTTGAACTATGTAAAGGTGAATTTAATTACTCAAGGTCAGAAAAAGGTCAAAATCTCTAATAAGTTAACCTCACTTTACAAATCACTGTACTGTTGTGTTAGACATACGTCAAGAAGCTCGACAACCATGAATTAATAATAAACTAATATCACAAAAGCTGCATTTCCATTTTAAGTATGTTGAGGTGTTCCTTTTAAGTAAGCCAATGTGCTTATTACCTCTTTTAATAAAATACATGGCTTAAAAACGTCAGAGAAAGATCCAAAACAGAGAAATTTTTTAACCAATATCACAAACTGCTACTACCGAAGTCAAAGTACAATACGACAAACAAGCTGTTACTTTAACAACAATTTGTTAATCCAATAGGGCTTCCAACAATTCTGCCAAACACAGAAATTTGTACATTCAACCCATTATGGAACATCAACGAGTACGGTCACTGTGAATCACCTTTTAAATGCCTCTCAATGAACATATCAACCAGCGAACGTATCTGAAAGTCCATAAAGCAAAAGAACTTATTTAGTTTACATCAACCATACAATGAACTCAATGAAGTGTTGTTGCACACTAAAGCAAAACAGTAACATTAAGTACAATAAGTAGTTACCCCCCAAGCAAATAAGTAGCACAGCATGAAAAGCATCAAAACAGTAAAAGCAAACTCAAGTAAACCAGAAATAACTCAGATCTAGAGAACTCAATCGGATCATCAACTTACCTTAACTTTCCTCTTCAGATTGAGAAACTCCGCAACACCCAGAATGTTCTCCTTCGATGTATTTCGGTCCATAACCTACAACATTAGCAACATAGAAAAGCACATCACTCATAGGTCAGAGATATAACTGACTACACTCCATAAAGTTCCGCAGCTAGTACTAGCAATAAATTCGGACCTTTGCGGTAGACTTCTTCACAATTGCTTTGAAATCTTCTTTCTGAATCTTTCGTGTCTTATACAAGGGAGTCAGAAGCTGAACGACGTAGTCTGATACAGCCCTCTTTATTGCGTTCCCCCCGCTTCTCTCTGTAGGCTCATGATTAGATATCGTCGGCCGGTCATCTGGTGGCCTCCCGCGAGTGTCATCTGACCTACGTAATCCAATTTCGTCTTGAACATTAGCTCGGTCTTTAACTGCTGAAACGGGGACTCTTGTTAAATCATGAGTATTTATCATTTCTTTGGCTCCCGAATTAAATGACTGTTGACCGCTTGCACCAGTGGCAGTTTCCTCAAGCTCCGTGTTTGATTCTGCATGAGATAATTCTGTAATTATGGGAATCTGAATCAATTGTCTCTCTACTTTATTAAGTGTAATTTGAGTTGGGCTGTCACTAGATCTCCAGTCATTCGCATGTTCAATGGAAAAGCGGCTGCTTTCTCGTACACCTCTGTGCCCACATTCTGTAAAACGACCAAAAAACCTGATTTAATATGAAGCATAAACGATCAAAATGGAAATAATAGAGACACTGCAGAAGACAGGACAAATACTCATTCATATACAATTTAAGTTTTTAAAGCTCATAAATTAGACTCATTAAACAACGGACCATAGATGGCATATAAAAGATAAAACAGAAAAGGTTGCTATGTCAACATCCAAAATTGACCTTGCGACTAGAGATCCTAACCCTGATGTCTGAAAATATTTAAGAGTATATACTAACCTACATTCTGAAAAAGAGAATCAAATACATAGAATATTACAAAATTAAAAAAACGATATTCAGAACCTAAAACGTCAAAAGGCTAGATGTATCTAAATTTAACATAGAAACAACCGAAGTCAAGGTTTCTGCTCAGAATAATCTGCTATACAGGTAAAATTTCAATTCAAGATAACTAAACGATCGGTAACCGTATCCTGACCTGAAGGACGGAATGAACTCCTGGCCAATGGAGAATTTTCTGCAGATGGGAACCACCTCTTTCTCGTCGAGTCCACAGACTCCTCCTTGTCTCGCTTTGAGAACTTATGAAATGACAAGATTTTCGGTAGTTGCGGCAGAGCCGTTAGCTGTGCCTCAGCTTCTGCATAGGCCTGCAAGTATCTCTCAAAACAACTTAAGTGAAAGCCAATAATATCACACTCAAGATCGGAAGGATGTGTTAGAATTCCATAGTCGAAGCCAGACTTTTGCAGTAACCACAAACGATAACGCCGAGAGCAGGTGCATGTAATTAAAACCTGTTGGTGATTGTGCTTCACATATTATGACCAAGTTAAGCCAGCAACGTCTATTTGGCGCTAGCAAGAAAAAAACCTGCAGGCCGTTTCATGACTACTCAAATGATCACATGGCATGAGAACTTTTAACAAGGTATTCAATCTATTGTTCAACGAGGATCTATTTCTGTGTAAACATTAAAATCAGCCCAGAAAAGGTACAACTTTGCACAAAGTTTTGGTCGCTGAATAAGAATATACCTTCGCAGCTGCAGCAGCTGCAGCATGCGCCTGCTCAGCCGCAGCAATGGCTTTAACCTCTACATCGGAAAGGGGTCTTTCGGCTTCTCCTGACTGAGCATCCCCTCTCACACCCTCTGCGCTTGAAGTAGCCAAACTGCTAGGATCATCACTCTTAAGTTCCTCCCCAATTGAGACCTGCAAGAACAAACATCCTTAAACTCAGGGAAAAACGATTAGAGACGGGAAATGGCGACAATTTGAACTATTGTTAGACTTCGGTAAATTGACTCAATAAAAATTAAGGAACCAAGAACTACCTTGCTCTGAGCAGCAGATGAGTCAGCACTCAGCAACGCAGACTCAATATAAGGCCCATACTTCGCTTCCCCATGAATCGCAGGTATGAACTTTCCAATACCCGCCGTGGACTTGTGAAGATCTTTCACCTTAACCTTCTGAATCCCCAAAGTGGGAATTGGCGAGCTTCCAAATGACTTCTTCACAGATTTGATTATCCCTAGTGCCTTTTCTCTACGGAAAACTTCAATCCAAAGTTTAACAAGTTGCCCAGCAATACCTCGGATATCACGACTTGTGTGCATCCAAACTTTTTCCTTGACAGTTTTCCCCACTCCTGCGGAGATAAACAAGAACCAAACCCGCAACCTCAAATGTTATGCGCTTTGCTAGTGAGCATGACAGCTAAAGAGACAATAGAACTGTAGTCTACAGACTATATCTCAAAATATAACTGATCCACGATTGGTCTGTTGATATGTGAGCCAAAAATAGCCAAGTGGAACAAATCCACCTTTATTTTTCGAAATCAGAAACGTAGGTACCAGTGAAATTCATGAAAGACTCTTACCCGATTGGCGAATAGGCCCCAAGTCCGTGGCAACCACTAGAAGAAGACGAACGCAATGACGGAGGAGTTGAGTCCCATCTTTACCCATAGAATCCTAAGAACAATAACCAAGCCCAAACATAATGGTTAGATCGTAAGTGCACATATGCAAAGAAAAGAAATCAATAGGACCAGGTGACTAAGCAACTAAACAAAACAACATTCGCCCACAATAAACTCACATGATTGATTGTTCATTACACATAATGAGAACGATCATATATTTGAGATCAACAGCGTTCATGATCAAAGTAGAGAGGGATTACATGTATGTAATATCAGACATATATATTTTCCTCAGAATGATCATACATACCTCTATGAATATTTGTGTACGTAAATGTAGTAGTCTGATGATTGAAAATTAAAAATTAAAAATTAAACTCTAAACTATTTTGATATATAATAATACTAGCTGCTGTTAACTTCGGAATATGGTATTTTATCTCAATCATTATACATAAGTTTAATAATACGAACCAAAATCCAGGTATTCAAAACCTCGAGGCCAGGCTTTGTCCCAGCAAACGCCTTCAGAGAAAAGACTGGCAGTTGCAACATCTCCTTAATCAGGAAAAGCCTTCCTGCCGTAGTCTTTGCATGACCAAACATGTCTTTTACAACATCGTGACGACTTAAAGGAGCTGCTTCACCATTTGCGGGCAGCATGTCTCCTCTCAGCACATTAGAAAGCTCTGCCGCAGCTAACCTTTTCATCATATCCCTCACCTGCATGAAAATCATACGCATTGAGCGTTCACGTTCAGGATAATTTTTAATGCTATCTCCCAGCAATAACCCAAAACGGAAACAGAGAAACTCACTTCGTTCCTCTCGCTGTCTGATTGGCGCTGAGAAGCCGCCAAGACTTCCGCCTCTGCCATGCTATCCCCGCGGTTCTCCATGATATCAATCATTCTTATCGCCTCCCGTAACCCGCTCAAGATTGCACCCCCAACAGTATCTGGGTGCTCCTTGCAAGTCGCTTCCCCCGCAAAGAATAAACAGTTATCCACCGGCCGCGCCAGAATGTCATAATCCTCTCCAGACGCCCCAACCGCCACATACGAGTAAGCTCCTCGACTGTAGCAATCACCGCCCCAGTTTGTAACTGCGGAAGCGCAAGGCTCCGGCACCGCTTCCTCACCAAAAAGCCTCTTAAGAATTTTTACAGCATGCGCTATGAGTTCCGTACTCTCCCCCCCTTCTGCTTGCTTCGCAGCCTTGCCCACTACTAGCGCCACTAGAATGGGATAACCGCACGTCCTTTTCAGATTCCAAAACATAAAACACTTGCCTCGAAGCTCCCTACTCTCGGCCGCTGCGCCGAAGTAGTCAACACTCTCATCCCAGAAAGCAGTTGGAAACTCTAACACCACTTTGTTCAACACCCCAAAGCCTAAGCGCTCTATTGACGCAGTCTTCCACACTGGAAGACGGGGACTGAACTGAACAGTCCCTGCTTTCAAACAACCCAGTGGTATTGTTACTAGAACGGCATCGCCTCTGAAATCCTCCTTGCTCTCTGCAACAACATTTACTTCCCGCTCTACTTCCCCTTTGAACTTCTCCTCGCTGGAGATGTAGCTAATCTCCGTCACCACCGTCCCAAACCGAATGTCCAGACCTTCACTCAACGCCTCAATAGGTAAACTATACCCTCCTTTGATCATGCAATGAGGGCCACCAAAGCCCCCGTACACGTCGTCTTGGTTCCAGTAAGGTAAGGAAACCTCGTTCAACTCCGCAGCGCACCCGTACTCCAGGTTTGCAAAATGCCAGTCCATGATTCGCCGTTCCAGTTCAGTCAGGTTGTGCTCATCCCTGCTACCATACCCCGTATTAGTCGACTTTTCCCAAGTGGACTCCTCAAACCTTCTACCAATATTCTCCTCGCATGCCGACTGTACTATTGAGAGATTGCCCGACAGATTGCGGGCTGTCAACGTCTCACAAATTACATCGCTTGGGGTTATCACCCTGCTTGAATCCTCCACCAACAGCTTATCGAGAAAAATAATATCGCTTTCCGTATCGCTCCTTGTCTTTCTATCTTCGCGGCTTCCTACGAAACTGGTGACACTACTTTGATAGTCAGTTCGCCCAGCACGTCGTTTCTTAAGAGACTGTTCAAGGCCTTCTTCCAAACAGAGTCGCATCGCAGAGTCCCCTTTCTGAGCAACTAACAAAACCGTGTCATCGAGCAAGCTGTTATACTCTGCCTCCAGCGCAGCGTCCAGATCAGAAGGAACCTTCTCTCCAGTAACGGAATCATACAGGGGACAGTCTCCCCGCAATGTCGTCAGCTCCAAACCAAGTTGCTTGCATAAAAGTGCAGATGGATCTGCTCTTCTCTCCGTTGCCACATCTGCCTCAACACCTGCAACATATATGAACGATAGCTTCTTTTCTAAATGAGACAAATCTCCAACAATATAGCCCACAATATCATGTCCCAATTCATAAGTTCAAAAAAAAATACAGCCCGCCTAACCAGCCAAATGAACAGCATAACACGTGCAACCCTGAACATACCTGTAATAATGCTTGCTCCCAAATCCACAGGCGCAGAAAAGGTCTTCTTATCAGTGAATACACGCCCGCCCACACGGTGGCGAGCCTCCAAAACCGTCACCTGGTAATTCATTCGCTGGAGATGGCGCGCCGCTGCTAGACCGGCAGGCCCAGCGCCCACCACAATCACACGTTTCGAGCTTCCATGAACTGTTTTGAACCTCTGCTCCATTTGCAATTGTGCTGCAGCCCTTAACGCCACTAATCCTTCCATAGGCGCAGAACATTTGTGCAAGTCCTGTAACACTTGCGCGCTCTTAAACTCGTCCAGCTCATCTTTGACTGGCACCTTTTCAAGCAACTTGGATTTCAAGCCACCTATGCCCATCCCTCTAATATTCTTCAAGTTCGATTCGGGGCGTTGGCGGACAAAGACTTGGTCCAGAGTTGCCGAATCGTCGAAATCTTTATCCAGCTCCCCATCTAGGTCCCGACACTTTTCGCCCACCATTGTGCTAGTGAACGAATGCAAGTCATTGCAATGAACCCTATTATCTTGCGCAATCTCAGAGGTCAAATCAACAGTATCAGTATTTGTGCGAACATCGATATCCCTGGCTAAGGAGTCACAACCGATGACTCCTTCCGTCTGGGAAAGTGTAACTTTGATACTGTTCTCAGTGAGCCCCGTTGGCCTATCTCCATCCTGGCAAGCATCTGCTCGTTCGTTACGGTAGTAAACATGACTCGACTGCTTCAAAGTCTCTGAATCAGGGTTTCCTCGAATTTGACCTGCGGAAAATGCACCCGACTATGAATGTTTCCGCATGCTGAAGCTCAAAGCATTTGTATCACATTCTCTCGGGCACATTTCAGTCACCCGTACGTGAAAAGCGATGAATTCAAGAGAAGGATTGTGGAAACGCATTTGCAGTTTAATAGAAAGCGATAAAATAAGCAAGCAAAAATACATGTCATTGGAACAGCCTATTCACCTGCGCTACTGGATCAGAATGATTCTCAAAATGCAGAATGATGAATCCAAGTTATCAATTGTACCATCTAGTTCAAGACCATATGCGTAATCATTTCCGCACAATTGTTAGAGAAAACATGTGATTAACTGACCGAGAATTGATGCGATCTCTTCAGCCACCTCCATCTCCGCTTCTTCAAACATCGAATGGCCATCCTGACTTGCTGTCAAACTGCCAGCAGAGCAATAAGGATAGCTACCCGAAGCAATATCGCACTTATGCCACTTAGTAGCAACACCTATATTGATGTAACCCTGCGGCGCATGAACAGAGACCGATGCCTCTCTTAATCCGATATCCCATACGTAAGATCCATAATCCAAGAAAGAAACCATGTCCTTAAAAAGAAAACATATTCCAGGAAGCTGTTAACTTTTGCAAATTATCGTTTAGGACATGAACAAAAAGGACGCCTAGGCAACGAACATGTTGTACGCACCTTTGAAGATAACAAAGCAACATGTACCACCCACCGACTAAGGGCATAAAAAACCTACCTGCTTCGCTCCAGAAAACGAGTGTAGAAGTAGGTCTCAGAAGATAAAAACTATTTGCCTTCATAAAACCATTCCTCACCTCTACCACAACTTGATAACAAATCGAAGTGCTACTTAAATCTTACATGGTAATCAAGAAACCTGTAGATCTCACGAACGAGAGACGCACGAGGAGGCTCCTCCTCAGATGCTTCCGCAGATACACCGCAGTCGGTTACCATCAGAATATGTTGGATGTCCTTCTCCCACATACCTAGCACAAGATTCCTGCCAAATTCCACAATTCGTCCATCTTCAGACTCTCTTCAGGCAATAAACTTGCTGACTAAATCTTTGCAGGCTCTCAAACCAGCGTGTTTCGTTGATAAGAATCAATTACACCTAGGCTCTCAGATGCAGAAACAAGTAAAAACGTATCACCAAGTTTTCATTCCAAACGTGGGCGTGGAAAAAGACCTGCACTCCAAATACTCCTGAAGTCCACCCCGTCGTTTCAAAGCATCCTTGAAGCAAATTCGCTCAGTGGCACTCAGAGTCCGAGCCCGCAGACCTGCTGCAACTGCCGCAGCCTCCCCAGGATATACCTGACCGTGCGAAAACAATGCAAATTCACCTTTACCACGCCCTCTGTTTAACCGATCCTTTTCCGGATGCCAGTTCCAATCTCTCGATGGCTCTGATATTCCCATAATCACGTCCCACTCCATGTCGCCCTCGTACGCCATATCATCATGCCTATCGGTAAGCATAAAAAGAAAAATTCTAATTCATAAGCGCCAGGACATGATGAGTAACAAGTGCGCATAAAGTAAACGATCAGCATGACGTTGACGGCATTGTGTTCTAGGCTACAGAAACATCCGATTTCCAAGGCAAAGATTGAGAGCAATGCCAACTGATGGAAACGAATTGGAATCAGTAACGCTTTGGGGAACGACTCACTGCTAAGGCTGGCAGCAAATGCAACGAACTTACTTCAACAATGTGTAAATACGAATTCTCTGCAAAAATAGAGCATACAGAAAATCCAACCCTAACGAAGCAATCTTACGAACTTACAAGCAGTAAGTTTGAGGTGAAACATGGTCCCCAGCGAGAGGATAAAATGAAAAGAAAAAAGGCAATAATCAAACGAAGTTGTTGAACAGAACCTGAGAGGTAAAAAAAATAACCGATACCTGCGTTTCTTGACTTGCCGTGGAGCCCTTCGCATTTCAAAGCTCCCTTTTCTATTCCTCTTAACGCCGATGTTATGCCGGCTCTTTAATTTGCTAGACTTAACAAACCCTTCCCCATGTCGATAATTCTTAACAACCCCCTCAACAAAGACTGTTTCGGCTAGACTAGAATGTGATTTAACTTTCTCTCCTCCGGGTAAACTGAATGAAGAGGGGCAAACATCCCGCGGGCAAGAACTAAGTTCATCGGTAGGACTGCTACCAACAACTGCTGCTAGATTATGTTCATCCAACTTTCCTTTCTTGAACACCATACACAAGGGTTGGTCATCGTCAAGAGAGTCCACTGTCGCTACACCCATATGTATAGCGTGAACTCCGTTCACTTTCAACATGGCTCCGTTCACCGAAGTGACATTTCCTTCGGGGCTTTCACTGCAATTAAATGCTTTGACCATCGACACCACGTTGGCATTCAGTGAATCTGTTGCGAGCTTTTTATGACTCTTGCGAACGTCACCTAACGAGATCGCACTGTTCTCTGAAGGTTTGCACGATTTCTCTGACAAATCGACTGGAACGCTGGCTTCGTTTCGAGTCTCAGAAGATAAGAAAGCAACCGTTCCATTCTTATCAATGTGATCAAGACTCGAAAGCTCAGGAACCAAGACATGATGTGAGTCTTCAACGGTAGAGAAGACAAGAGAACAAAGAGATGAGGAAACACCCGGCGCCATTTCCGCAGACACGTCCGTGTCCGACTTGTGACCACCGAAACTCTCCTCCATCACTACTATGGGACACAAAATTTGTTAGGCATGCTAGCCCACAGCTGCTACCAGCAGATCCCCGTAGACACAGAAATGTATGCCACGTGCTCTTCGATTACTCGGTGTTAGCTTCTCCAGTTTCCATCTTGCCTCTCGACGTTCTTCGAAGTCCCGTTGGCAAAGTTTGTCGGTATTTGAGATATAAATGTAAGGAGATCCGTCCCTGATCCACATTCTCAACAAATGAGCCGTAATTAGGTTTCGACTACACCAAATTCGCCAAAAGATAAATCTAAATTTATGCACCAAAAGCAGCACATAGGAAAACCTAACAGAGATAAATTACTGATTTCCGCCAATTAGGGTTGGTGTTTTTTCAAATCAAGGCACAACGACTAAAATTGTGATGCGCATGATCCCCAGCTTCACAGATAAACAGCAAAAAAAATTCAGGACATATTCCACGGGACTCGGTACCGCTGAAATAGGATTTCATCAACTTTAACTAATGCGTACCAATCTACAGAACCAGAAAGCTCCGTCCTAAGCTTGAATCAATAAATGCAAGAGATGTCCACCAAAAACATCTTCCAATGGGAAACCTTAATCCGAGCCCTAAACCCGCATTACTATCCTAGAACCAACCTTTCTAGACTTTGAAAGAGACGAGTAACGTAACCAAGGCGTGACGAGGATTGCACGTAACCAAGGCGTGACATTAAAACAAAAAATGCCACCGTCACAGATTCAATAAACTACCCGGTAGGACTCCTCGGGCTGCTGGAACAGTACCGATAAGACACACAACCACCTAACGAGCGAGAAAACCAAAAAACGGTGTTGGCAAAGAACGATACCATGCCAAGTTACAGCGATGATAAAGAGGTGCGAGTTTCTAACCGAAACATGCATAGCAAGGCAAGATTTGGAGATCGAGAAGGGCTTCGAGAGATAGCGCAGCTTCTCTACGACAAGCAAGACAACTTTGAAGTGGGTCCAACATCAAACACAAGGGCAGATGAGGACTTGAGACGAACGTTACCATGGAGATGGTGGTATTGCCTAAGGTCTTTCTCTCCAGCAATGGATGGATGAGTGCGAATCCGTTCAGATGAATGACAAGAAAGATCTGGAGCGGATATCCCCTTCCCCTTCCCCTTCCCCTTGTTGTATATTTATACTTATTGTTCTTGTAAGATATAAAAGGAACTTCGATGAATAATACACAAATCATCAATTGATGTCTAAAAGAGAAATGAAAAAGTACAGTGATTGTTGTTTTATCATACTACTAAAATCATAGTTTGTTTTGTAAACCACGAAGCAATCAATCGCGCGGTCAACCATGTAGTAAACTACAAAAACATTACAGCCAACCATGCACTGCACTGCAAATATGCTGCAATCAACCACGTAGTCAACGGTGCAGTGAACTATGTTACCTTTCTTTTTATAATATTTTGATATATAAAGACTAACATTAAAATGTTTCGACTATTGCGTTGCAAAGCAAGCAACAACTGCTAGGTTATATATCCGTTGTACCAACGGGGGCGACACGCTTATTAATAAAGTGCTTTTGTGTAGACAATGTTGCATGTGCGCCCACTGTTCCCATACGTGTCATCTTCCAGATATAGAATGTTTACGTGGGCAAGCGAGGTTGCGTGAGAGAATGCAACAAATAGCTTGCCATGGGAAAACACCTCTCTGCGGACATCGATGCCAACGTGTTTGAGGGTCTGTCCTTGGGATTTGTTGATGGTCATCGCATATGCAAGTCGGATAGGGAATTGCTTGCGTTTGGCTTTGTAAGGCAATCATGCATCCTCGGATGTCAATGATATGCACGGAACAAAGGCAATGTGTCATTTGTGGTCGCCTGTCATGACTTCCGCTTCAATGATCCACTGCGCAAACCGCCTGATGAGAAGTCACATGCTATTGTACAAATCATTCGCACGATTAAGGTTCTGCAACAGTATAATCGGTGTGCCAACCTTGAGTGACAACCGATGAGGAGGCCAGCCGTTGGGATCCAGACGATTGAGGTACTCGGTGGGGATCAGGTCTGCATCTACCGGATCCGTGATCGAATCTGCGCTTAGATAGGTCCGCTCATTGCCAGAGATGAACTTCAGAATCTCTTCATTGATCCCCGCAATGCCGCGGTTGTGTGGGGCAAGGATTGCATGCTCGCTGAGAAAGTCATAGTTGGCAATTTGGTGTCCGCCGTAGACACCTGGGTATACACAACCAATGAGGCGTGCGCGGCCGTTGTCTTGTCCATTGTTCAGCGCTGCTGCACGTTCAACAATCATGCTTGGAGGGCAATGCACGTATCCATTGTCGGCACCCGGCAAGCGATCTTCGCCTAAGGCAATGAGCCGTTCGGAAAAAGTGTGGCCACCAAGTTCCTCGCTTGCTCTATCACCGTCCGCGCTAGTCCGCTTGTTGATGGTTAGATGAAAAGTTTGCACATGTAGCCTCAGATGGGACTCCTTGATGGAGGCCATCGCAACCTACGGACGAGACGCCTTCGGAAGAACTGGAAGCACTTGGCAAAAATCACCACATGACGAGGATGATCCCGCCAAACGGGAGGTCAATACCAATAATATCCCGTAGCGATCGGTCCACCGCCTCGAATGCGTACTTGTGTGTCATGGGCGCCTCGTCCCCAGAGAATGAGCTTGGTGCGACGGATGAGCTTTGCAAGGTCCATCTGGCGCATGATGGCGCACGGAGAGGTTGGTGTAAGCTGGAGGGGAATCTTGAATCTCGAGTGCAATGTCCAACCTTTCTCAAGAAGGAGTGCAACAATTCCGGAGGATGCCACTGCTAAAGCAATGTCACTGTTTGCACGAATGGAGTAGAAGATCATGTTCTCCAAGCATGTCTTTCCCGTCTGTCCAAGGCCATCGATGAAAAAAATATCAAGCTTGCTAGCTTGATAGGCACCGTGAATTGCGTCAAACATAGCGCACTGATCAGCGTTTAGTGTGGGTAGCGTACGTCTCAGCTTTTCCTGAAGTGCCAGGATGTTGTTTTCAAGTTGATCACGGATCAGTCGATTGCCTTCAATCTCAAGCTCCTCCAACGCAATAGACGGATTGGGCAGGCCAAAGTTCGCCAGAGTCCTACCAATCATGGTGGCAAGGTCGTCGTCGATGAAGTACAGGGCGAGGCTACGTATTTGATTCTCATTTGGCTGCGCAATTTCACGCTGACAAAGCCGGTGTGCGCAATCGTCGGCCATATGGACGTTGTGTCATTCTCAAAGCTGTAGCGGGTCTGCTAGAGGGCCGTGTGTGAGGATTGTGACGAACAATGAGCGCAGCTGCACTCCGGTCTGCATCCCTGCCGCCTCTGTCATGCACTGGTCCCACTCCTCGTCTGTCTCATACAGACCACGTGCAACGCAAGCAACCTTGAAGGTATCGTAGATACGCCTGTCAACGGTTCGAAGTCTCGAAGGACGTGGCTCCATTCACCACCGTCAAAAGGGTTCGTGCAAAAAACCGCTCGCTGCCGGACGGCCCAATACAATGCATCCGTCCGATTGCCGTTCTCGTCTCACGCCGCTTCCACTTCTTCTGCAAAACATTCCACGTGAAGTGCTTGGGCATGTCCTAGTGAAGCGTTTGGCGAGCAAGCGGATCGGTCTGGTTGATGACAAAAAACTTCGTCAAGCTTGTCTTGTAATCTGCTTCGCGGGCTATGACCTCGGCAAGTGGCTCGTCGGCGTTGAATGTGATGCAATGCTCATTTGGCATGTGGATTTGTAGTCGTGTAATTGACAGCGATCCTGCGTGCAGCCTGAATTTGAATTGTCGCCAAACGGCCTCTGGAGGCAACACATAGCGAGCGTTGATATATTGCTTTCACCTTGTCAATCGGTCCTTGAAGCACCGCTGTAGCGCAATCATGCCCTTTGCAGACGTATTTGAAGAGGTACATGACAGCTTGGACGGCCGAGCAAATCTGTATAAACTACAAATAGTAAGCTACAAATATTACACACCTTGGACGGGCATCTGCGGCAGAGTATCTTACCTCAATGTTGATGTGGGCATTGTATTTGGTTGATAGCCACAAATTGTGTGGCACCACCTACCTGTTATCAATGGCGTTGCCGCGGGCGTCAACAAACATGCATCCATTGTCGCGTTGCCGATATTTGGGGTATCCATCATCATCCGTCTGCGTCGTTGGGTTGAAGTGGCGGGGGTATGGTTTTGTGCATTTTCCGTCCTTCATGGAGTATGCCAAAGGGTACCGATATGCTGCACCGCACGGCCCATGTATCATGCATCTTGTCACCGTCTTGTATGCCAGCGGATGGGTATCATGGTCAGGAATTTCAGCGGAAACCATGTTGTCGATCTCCTCTGGTGTCCGCAACTTTGATTGATCGTTGAGAATGAGGAGCATGTAGATGTGAGGGAGACCGCGTTTCTAAAACTCGACAACTCAAACTTTTGCCTCCGGCGTCCCCAACACTCTCTTCTCTAGATCTTTCAATAGTTCCTTCAGCTTCAAGTTGAACACACGGCTCGCTAAGTTTGGCCAGTCGCTCGTTGTTTGGCCTAGAAGTAGCTCGCGTGTGATCTCCTCCCACTTCAGATTGCACGTGAATGTCAAAAAGAGGTCGAGGATGCCAAAGTTGCAGTCAATTGCCATTGCATCCTGATAAAGCTGCACCATCTGGCGTGGCCCACCGGTGAATGACGATGGAAGAATGAGCTTCTGGCCGATTTGCGCTGCATCGACGTCATCCTGATCCAGTGCATCCTGCGCACCCTTATAAATATTAACACAAAGATTGGCTTGGTTGTGGCGGATGAAAATGAAACAGTTCTCCTCGGCGCAAGCGTACCCGTCAACAATGAACTACTAAAGCAGGCGTCCAACACGAAAGATATGTTCGTCGTTGCGCACATGAAGGATGTACGCGTAGAACTGAGTGATTGAAACACGCTCCGACCCACCTTGCCCGCGAACAACCTCTCCCCTCTCTTTTCGAGTTCTCCACAAATTCTCCGGAATTGCGGTTGTAATTGAAGCCGGCCAATGCAATATTCGGGTGCCACCCATCCTAACTGTTGAGAAAGAGCAGCACATAGTGCATTGGGATGTATAAACGGTACATGATAGAAATGCGCTGTAACGGACCGGCGATCTTCTTGACAACAATTTTGCGTGTTGTTCCTTCCGCATATGTTCCATCTCCGACCATGACGACTTCGGTCTCATCCGTTGTTGGCGTATTGTACCGCCGCGCATCGTTTTCTTGTAGTGTGACCAATTAAAGCGACAACAGCGTTGCAGGCTCGGTGTTCAGTTGTTGACGCGCATTCTCATACAGCTGAGCGTACGGGTTGTGCTCTTGTAGCATCTATTGTAGCTCTTCAATGATGTTGGCGTCAAGCTGGTCTGCACAGGCAAGGCGCCGGACAATCTGCATCTGTGGATCATGGATGTAGATTTGGGTGAATTTTGGTGTCTCGCCCTCGTTGGATAGGAGGCTTCCAGTGGGATGGTAAAGCTCTCCGTGTAATCTGTAGTTGTACACGCCACCGTGCGCCATGTCGTCGTGAATCCTTGCGCCTACCAAAGTGAACGCAAACGCATTGTTGTACATTCGTTTGCGCTCACGAAACCGTTTGGCCTCCTGTGTCTGGCCTTCCAATAGACAACGCAACGTTGGCGGTGGTGGCGCCAATGGGAGAAGTTGGACCTTCTCGCAGCAACAGCATGTGGTAAAGCACTGACGTGCTTGTGATGAACCCGTCACCCACTCCTCGAATCAATATAAAGCGTTACAATGGTCACATCCCACCTCCATCTGGTCTAGCTTGTGGTGTAGGCGTTTGTTGCTGCCATCGAAATCACGCCGCTCTTGTGGGAGCCGGTTGGTGACATCCGCCCTTTGTTCATCACGCGCAGCTCGATCATTCTTGCGAATCTCTCCTCTCACCCCTTTAGATATTGCCGCATGTGGAGCCACAAGTGCCTGGCAGTGTAGTGGGAGATCTCCAAGACGTTTTTCGATTGTGCGTGTTGCTCTTGCCTCAGCGTGGGCTCCGCAAACTGTCTGTTGCTAGGCATTCCGGGCTTCGTCGATCATCTAAGCATGGCGTGCGGCCTAGCGTTGGCGATCGGCTTCACGGGCATTAGGTGCATTACCCTCGTGGCGTGCTTCACACTCGCCTACTTGTATGACGGTTACTCGAAAGACATTGGAACGATTGAAGCGTTTTACAACGCAAACTTGGGAATCACAAATCGTTGAGAGGTTGGATGCAACTTTTCTATCCATATCTCAAACCCGAGCTCCTCTCTCTGATTCTAATTTGTATCTATAGTTCTTGAGTGATTGAAATCGTGGTTTAAATAAGACTCAATACACTTTCAAAGAATTGATTCAAGGGAATACTTCATAGTTCATGACTATTATTGCAAAGATATCATTGTTCGACTTGAATCTTACACGTGGGTTTTCTTGTGTTCCATTCGTTTCAGGTGGGAGATGCCGGGAGATAGATTAACGAGATCCGCGACATCCACAATTGTCCATTTTCATTTTCCACTTAATTAATTAGAGTGCATTGATTCAGTGAATTGTTCATCAGGATAACAACATGGAGAGAATAAACATAAGTACCTGAAGATCAAGTTTCTTCCTAGAGTTGATAACTAGGTTTTTAGCGATCAAGCTCCTCCACTTTGTCTGCACTCTATTTGTTTGCTTTCAAAATTCATTTTGCGGTAACAGAGTGCATCAAGTGAGTTGTTAATCAGGAATGCCTGAACGCTGAAAAGCTCCACCTTGATGTTAGATTTTATGTAGAATCACGTCTGGGGTTGCATGCATGCACTGAACTCAAGTTGAATTCAATCTACTAATTCTATCTCTAGTCTGTTTTACTTTCTATTCCAAAAGTAGACTTTTTGTTCCAATTTTGACTAATTAGAACTTTAGTTCTAGCATTATCTTTCTTAAGTTTAGTTGAAGTGTGAGTGTTGCCTCACCCGAGAGCCTTACTCGAGAGCCTCACTCAAGAGCCTCACCTAAAGCCTCATCGAATTCTATGATGGATATAGATAGTATAGATATAGTACAAAAACAAAAATAAAATTTATGTTTTTATCTCCAAAATATGAACATTGTCCTGACTAGTTTCTTGTCGTAAATTTGATATTGATTTGCTTCATCCATTACAATATTTATCCAATATGATATTGTTTCTCGTATTACCTTTAATCACGGTACAAGAATCTCTTCACAATATTGTCATCCAGAGATATTTCACCTCTCATTGCCTTCTACTTATGTCATCGCCTAGCAAGCACATGATGCTCGAAACTATTACTATCATCACCACATAAAAGGATGATTTAACAATGTAACATCACATTCTACAAAACCTCTATATGAATCCATCATTTCAGAAGTTGTCAATTCTTATTTCATTTATGGACAAACTTCATATTACACTCCTATTCCACATCTACAAGAATCACACCTTGTTTATGACAAAAACTCCAACCATCTCCATAATTACACACCTAAAGAGTGCAAACTTACTACTTTGAGTCTCAGGCCTTTGACTTGGCCTACCAATTGTGCCCCCCTCTTTGTACTCTCGATCAATGACATCAATTTCCCTATGCAATTTTGATTTCCAACTGTCATCGATGTCGTTGCCATCCTCCCTCTTACGCTTCCTTGTAGGATCCACCGTCTTTGTTTCTAAGATTTCCATGGCCTTCTCAACACGCCGACCACCTTATTCACAAACACGTCATTTTCTTGGAATGACACCAATAACTCCTGATGAGGTTTTTGCAGCTTATCCCTTTAATCGTCAATGACATCCTCAATCGTCCTATCAATGCATGCATTGCATTCCAATAACAACATCCTACGTCTTTAAAAGAAGCCTATTCCGTTGAAGATCGTAGTTTGCGGGTTCTTCCAACTTCGCAATAAAAAGTTTCTATATCCGCATAAGGCAAAAAGAGCTTATGTTTCTATGTCCGCATAAGGCAAAAGGGGCTTATGTTTCTATATCCGCTCAAAGTAAAATGAACTTGTATTAACTCTAAGTTAACTTTACCTTCTATGGTGGGAGGAAAGTATATAAGGCAACTCTCCCATAGAGTTGAACACACTTTTCCATAGCTAATATTTTTCAAATATACTAGAGTGTTACCCGTGTCCTCCGAACACAACATTTTTCTGTGTTGAGTCCACACCTCCTCGTCCCCTAGCCCTTTTCCTCCAATCCATCGTCCCCCCCGTCCTTGTCCCCTTGTCCCCCGTCCCCATCCCCGTCCCCGTCCCCGTCCCCGTTCCCGTTCCCGTCCCCGTTCCCGTCCCCATCCCCATCCCCATCCTCACCCTGTCTTTTTTGAAAATGTAATTGTAGAATCTTCTAACTCTTTATGAGATGGATGTCTCCGGGAACTTCGTCTCTCCCAATCGCTTAGGATTATCAAGTCCAGAGCTCTTTCTTCTGTCAATATCCCCTCCCATTTGTACTTCTCCCGCTTGCTTCTCCTGCATCTGACGCGCTTCCTACACCCGTTCTCTCGCTCCTCTCTTGCTTCCGCTGAAACCCCGTCCCGTGAGCTTTCCCATGCCCGTTCCCTCGCTCCTCTCTCGCTTCCACTGAAACCTCGTCCCGAGAGCTTTCCAGCGAGCCTACTATCGCAGCCCCTCGTGGAGCCTTCCGCACGGGAGTCGAGGAGCAAGCTCTCGGTGAGTTCACGAATAGGCCTCTAGAGAACTGTAGGAGAATATTTTGCTAGAAGGGGAGCAAACCCTAATTTTTAGCTTTTCATCCAGAAGCATTTTTCATCGGCACATTCATCCATTGATGCGTTCATCCGAAAGGATCGTTTTCATCATGTATTCTTTTATCTAACCTCTATCTCAAGCGCTTTCTCTCGCTCTGCAACGTTGCAACATCGTCCCTTCCATCCGCAACTTTCGCTTCTGTATCCCGAAGGCAGGATTGCAACTTCCCAACAGTGTCTCTTCCATCCGCAACTTTCGCTTTTGTCTGCCGAAGGTGGGATTGAAACTTTGCAACAACGTCCTTCTCCTCTCGAATCCTAGCATTTCCATCACTAATCTCACTCTCCTTTGCCTCAACATCCCTCTTCAGCACTTCAATCTCCTCACGTAGTTCCCCACCCGCTGCTTCCTCCGCTGCCAGCCTCTCATTTAGAGAATTGCAGCTCTTTTCCTGGTCGGCGAGAGAGGACTGTAACAGCGAGATATCCGCTCTCAGTTGCTTAGTCTCTTCTACAAACTTCTTGTTTAGTAAACCGTACTGCTTCTCTTGATCCGCAAGAGAAGCTTGCAGCTTTGAAAGCTTCTGCTACAGATTGGCCACTGTGTCCTTCTCTCTTCGCAGCTGGCCCTTCAATGCGGCAACCAAATTTTGTGAAGCCATAAGCTCGCCACGATCACGCCCACCACAATCACGTCCGCGCTTGCGTCGCGCTCTAGCTTCGGGTAGGCTGTGGAGATGGCAGCACAAAACCACGTGGCTAGGGGAAGCAACAATCAAAGAAGCCTCAGCAGTCTTCCTTAAAATCCAAAGATAAGTCATCTGAAAAACCTAACTTTGGATATTCTAAGATTGATAAGTTTAAGTCACAACATGAGACTCGTGATTGCCTTGAATATGGTAGAACTCGACATTTAGCTAAAGATTGTAGAATTTTAGAATACCGTGTAAAACAATATCAAGAGTTGCAACAGCTTAAGTCCAAGGATAGGGAAACTCGTACACTTGATGCTTCATCTCTCGATTGTGTAGATCCCAAAAATTATATGGTGTGGATGGATGAGTGCAAGGTGCAATGTGATGCTGGTTTGTTAGACAACGCGACCTCTCATACGATCTTGCGAGATCCGAATTACTTCAATTTTTCCAGCAAAGGTGAAGCTTGGCAAACCTCTGATGTTATCACAATTGCTGGAAGACGGAATTAATAATTTCATGAGGGCCAGACAACCATAGTGTTGCCTAAGGGGACCCCCCTCAAGTGTACACATGCGATGAACTCTCTCAATGCTCTCCGGCGTCTAATCAGCTACTGGGATTTAGTCCTTGTTGATGCTTCTGGGATGCATTTTGAGGTCACACACCTGAATACTAGGAACATGGTTTTTGCAATGCTATTAGCCATGCTAATTAAGTTCCGTACTCATCATCCAGATAGTCATGCGAAAACTTTGAGAATAGACAATGCTTAGGAGTTCAGTTCTTATAAGTTAGAGGAATATTATATAGCATTGGATATTCCCTTGACTTATTCCATTTTTTACGAGCATTCTCAAAATGGTCTAGCTAAAGCTTTCATCAAGAAGGTTCAGCTTATTACACAACCTCTTTTTATACATGCCAAACTCCCTTCTAGCTTTTGGAGTCATGCGGTACTCCATGTAGCTACTCTGCTTAGATTACGTCCTACTTTACTCAATGATCATTCTCTTTTAGAGCTAGCATCATGACAAGTTCCTAATGTTGTTAATTTGAGAACCTTTTGGTGTTGTGCATGAATCCCCATAGCAGAGCCTCATAGGAAGAAGGTTGGTATCCATCGTTTAGTAGGTATATATGTAGGTTTTGGTTCCCCTAGTATCATTTGCTATATCATTCCCTCACTCGGTACTCTCCAAAGAGCGCGATTTTCAAACTGTCAGTTTGAAGAAACTCAATTTTCTTCCATAGCTGCCCCTAAGTCTAGTCTCGGTTAGGAGTTCTGGGCTCTAGAAACCTTCACTCTGAACCCTGATCCTCCAACTACCCTTGCTCATTCAAAAGTTTCTATGCTTCTAGAGCTTAAGTCCCTTGCTGAAAAATTTCCTGATGGTTTCAACAACACCCCTAGGGTGACTAGCAATCCACTTCCTAATAATGGTCCTTCACCAATCACTATCAAGCCTCAGAAACGTAGCATTGACCCAATTCTATCTTCTTCCAAAGTGCCTTGGACCGACCCTTTCAGTCTTCATAGTGATCTCTTGTCTCCTCTTGACTCTGATAAATCTTTTATTTGTTCCCCAATTGAATCTAACTTTGTGTTCACCTTTTCATCCGGATTAGTACCTCTGGTTTTGATCCTATGACATTAGATGAAGCCAAAGCAAGTTTGGATAGGCCCCAATGATTAGAAGCTTTAAAAGCTGAGTATTTTTCCCCTCAGAAGCATGGTGTCTTTGGTCCCTTAGACACTAACCTCTTTTCCAAGCTTATAGCTTTCAAACTCATATTTACTAAGAAAAGAAATGCTCAAGGGCATGTTGTTCAGTATAAAGTTCGGTTGGTAGCCCAAAGATTCACTCAAAGAACTGGAGTGGATTATAATTTCACCTACTCCTTTGTTATGGAATCATGTACTTTTTGCTATTTACAAGGTATGGTCTGAGTTACTAATCCGATGTCCTAAAGGTCTTAGCATCCAAAAAGACGCCTGGCGGATGGCAACATCCGGACATCTAGTCGGACGGAGCGTCTGGCGGTAATAATTGTTTACCGTGGACATACATTGAAAACGAGGGTGTAAAAAAATGATAGTAAATTAGAATGGATCAATCCGGGCCATCCGTTTAAATTAGAAGCCCTTACGGCTGTCCGATACGGCAATCGAGGGGCACGCGGACGACCGGTCGGCAAACAACACGCGGCCGTCCGATTAGATCTCGGCTGTCCAAGAGGCCGACCGGCACCTACAAAAGGCCGTCCGCTCCTCCTTGTTCCTTCCTTTCCTTTCCCCTTGATATATTTTGAGTGGATAAAGAGTAGCTTTAGCTCGCGAAATCCATCTATTGGCTCCTTATTTTTGGAAGTTGAAAAGTGATTTATTTGAGGGGGGAGATTTTGTCGAATTTAACAAAGTTTTTATGAAAACTTTGTATGTTGTTAAACTCTACAAAGTTTTTTTGAAACTATCTAGAGTTTAACATTCAAGCTCGAATTCATCTCTGAACGAAGATGCTGAGGGACAAGAAGAATAAAAAAGTGGCAGACTTTAGTGGACCGAATTTACACCCGATTTGAGACATTCAATTTGAGAAGTACAAGGATTATTTCATGGAATTGGTCATACGATTCTATGAGAAAAATACCGTATGAGCTTTGGAGAGCAAGTACGTGAGATACCGTGACAAGGGCCCCAACAAATTCAAGCACAAGATGATACAATAGATGATGGATGCGTTGCATGCTCCGGAGTGGTTCGCAGAGACGGATAAGCGAGGGTATTTGAAGTTTTTGAAGAGCAGGGTGCACAATGCTCTATGGAATTCAAAGAACTTGTTGGGGATATACAATAGAGATCGTCGAGGAAGTGACAAAGCATTTAATGCGGTGGTTTTCAAGGCGGATTTGTTTGTTTCTCAAATGAAGCCGTTTGCTAAAAACCGGAACCGGCGTGGATCTGTGGGCTGGTCGAGTTTTGAGGAGGGAAGACAGAAGGAACAAGATCGAATGGCGCATCTAATTGCCATTCATGCACTGGCGAGAGTGATTGCAGTGGACGATGCGATCAGGAGAGGTGGATATGCCACGATTCAAAAAAATTGGATTAAAGGAGGTCTTAGCATTGAACCGTTTTGGGAGTTTGCTACAAAATTGTCCAATCAAACGCAAACGAAGCCAGACCTAGCCAAAATGGAACACCAAAACGAATCAATAGCAGTGAGAATTCCACACCCGGACATCATACGATTTGCAACCAACCATGCCTCCAAATATGAAGGGTATGCATACTAAAAGAATGGGGGTCGATACGAGAGATGCTCAATCGTGACTAGTAGTACAGTGATGACGTGAAAATTCATCTATATTTTGGGAATTACCCAGAGGACGAGATTATTTGTGCTCATGAACTCGTACGATTTCGTAAGAAACAAACTAAGCTTACATGGGCATTGCTGCACATCATACACAAAGTACACAAGAGCGGCCACCTTCACAACAACTTATCATCGGACAGTATCTTCCTTCATTTTCTAAACAATGAATCGCGAGTGTACATCCAAGGATGTGATTGGAACGTGACAACTGTGTCAAACGAATTGATGTAGTCACTGTACACATTCATCGATGGAAAGGCAATGGCTAAGGCTCTGCGGAGGCAATGGCTGAGGCTTTGCGAAGAAGGTGGTGGGTGGTTATTAGAGTTGCATACTTACACAAGCGCAATGTTGATGTTCAAATGATTCCGAAGTACTGAAAAGCTTCGCAGGAGTATGCAACGGCTCAAATAGCTCAACGAATCAATGGTAGGACCATGTCTTAAGAGTACGAGAGACAGCAATAGGAGGACGGAAGTTCTGTAATCTTCAGAAATCAAGAATTTGCGAATACCTTTCACTTGTACATGGGTAGATTGTGTTCCACTAGGAGAAACAACAGTAGAGTATTATCACATATCATCACACGCTTTTGCAACACATGGAACTAGCCCACGCCATGCGAGCATTTTTGGACTGCCTATTACTGGTAGCATGTAGACCTTCCTACTACAATAGCACTAGGATTGCAAAGAATATTGTAGAAGTATAAATAATGACTACAAGTATAGTAGTAGTTTAAAACGTATTACATGCTTTTCTACTTTGGATAGTAGATTATATATATATATATATTTTTTAAATTTATATTTATATTTATATATACATATATATATATTTTTCTTTTCTTTTGTTTCGGATATTTTTATGCAAGGGTTCTATTCAATTATGTTTCTTTAATTCCACAAACCTCATGGCAATTTCACACCAAAAATATTTCAAAATTGTGCAATGAGTACAGAAAACCTTATATTGTTTCTTTTGACTGTAGGATCTTTATAAAAACTTACTAAGTGACATACTCACAAAGTTTCGTACAGTTTGACCGCACGGCTTGAAGGATTATATTGTTAGAGGTCAAGAAAATGGTTCATTTTCTTTCTTGCCTTGAATTATCAGCAGATTTTGACTTCACTTGCTATTGAATTGTTATACTAGAGAAGGTCTATATCTTTTACCATTGTCTTGAGCATGATGTAAGTTCCATGCACAACAATTTTGCGAGGTAGAGAAGGGACGTAGCATATTCAAAACAATTGTGCAAAGAGTGGAGGTTCTTAAATTGTCAAAAAGAGATTTTATTTTTTTGAATTTATTGTGTTTTAGAATGATAATCTAAATAGTCAATAAGAATGTTTACACCATATATTGTTGTAGAAAAAATGAAAAGAGAAAAATATGAAGATCTCTAGGTTTTATGTTAAATAGATGATGTTTTTTTCCCGGCTTGCTTGAAATGTAAAAAAAGGTGTAAGTAAAACACTAAAGACAAGGAGGAGATTGACATCATCAAAAAACTGAATATTTTGTCCATGTATGGAAAATCTCAATGGCAATAGAGACATCTAACAAAAACTTAGAGGTGCCCGGAGTCCCCATTTCTAACAATCAAACCTGAAATCCCAAAAATTCTTGAACATTGAGTGAAGCAGGTTTTATGAAAAATCAATAAGCCTTGGACTGGGAAAATATACCTAGTCCTTGCATTGAAGAAGTGAACACTCATTTATGGGACTACAACCCCCTGTTTTTTGTCATAGCTCACTTAAAAAAATAAAAATAAAAGTACAAAGATTATTAAGTGTCTAAAATTAACTGCAGTGGACTCCGTTGTAGTAATTAAGGGATTCTTCATTTCCAAAAAGATTGTGAAAGGTGCGGTGATTCAAGAAATAACCAAAACAATTGTATTTTTTTACAAATTCATTTTCTTACCTTTTGCAAATCCAAATGGTGAAAACAAATGTTTTGATTGCTTTTTGTTGTATAAAAAATAAATGTAAGAATAAAGTCAAATCACCACTTTTTCTACAAAAACAAAGGAATTGTTTATAACTGTTTTTGCATTGTGCCCAACATACATGATTCTTATGTAATTGCATGTTTTACACTATGATACGTTCTATTTTTTGAGAATTTCAGATAATAATATGTTATTGAGTTGCGTAAAGAGTCTCACATTTCGGTTCAACTCTTTTTAATTGCCTTCTTAAAAAAAACCAGGTTCTACGTAAGTTCTGTTCTATAGCTCCTATAAGAAAATAATGACTTAAAACCATATTTGCCTAGAACTTCATATTCGTTATTTTGGGGAATTTCTAATTTCCCAATTTAATGATAGTTTAGGTCGAGTCGACCGAAACTGTACCCACAGATTGGGTACTTCACTTAAACTAGACAAAACAACCAATCCTCAAAATATTTAAATGGCCATAATTTATTTAAATTTTGTCCAGATTGGATTTATGAGGTGCTTTTTGACATTAACTTTTTTTGTTAATGTCAAAAAATACCTCATATATCCAATTTGGACAAAATTTGAATAAGTTATGACCATTTGAAAATTTAGACGATTGGTTGTCTTTTCCAGTTTCAATGAAGTACTCAATATGTGGGTACAGTTTAGGTTCACTCGACCTAAACTATATTTTCCCAAAATCATGTAATTTTTCTATTATTACAAATATAGTGTACTAGGCAAGAAAGACTCAATAGTGCAATAAGTAGGAGGTGAGAAAAACACTCACCGTGAGCGAGCGTGGATAAGTAGCATTCCTTAAACTATTATAAAAAATATGCTTTACAGGAGAACAATTAGCATGTATATATATGTTTTTAGAATTCCAATCCGCACAACAAACAAAGTGGTGAAACAACTCGATTTATATTATCAAAAAATATATACACAAAAGAATGTATTATCAAAAGATTGTATTCTAAAAACATATATATACACAAAAAATGATCCAAGAAATCTTACAAAATGGAGCTGCAGTCAATCGGTACAGTTTAGGTCTATCCGACCTTAAGTGTTATAGATATCTAACCGTTCCTAACGGCATTAAGAGCGGAGATTTTGAGATGCCAAGATTGCGTTCAAGATAACCACAGACTGACCACATGTCTTCTGATCATTATAGAATATCTCCCAACCCGAGGGATGTTCGGCCCGATACTGCGCTAGACCACCCAGAAATAGATGAAGGTCAGAGAGATATGGCAGCAACTCCTCTAGCAGTACCGAATCCTTTCTTGCGCCATCATCATTGAGCGACCACGATGGAAGTAGAAGGACGTTCTTGGGCAAATTGAGCATGTGTTTAATCGGGCAATCGTCATTGACAATTGTATTTGCCGGAGTATACTTCCAACCTAACCTATTGAAGGGATGGTTCGATAACGTCTTCAAGAAGACATCCTTCTGAGTGCCAAATTCCTTCATGTAGATTTTTTTGGTACCGACTCTACGCTTGGGAATCCTATTGCAATTCTCTTGACCAAAGATCCTGAGAGGGTACGAAGGACAATGCTGAAAATATATTTACATATGTGCGAGGTTGTAGATGTCATCATTGAACTCCAGATCGTGATGATGGCAAATTTAGACAACTTTGCAAGGAATTCAACATTACTTGGGTGCACTCAGACTTTTTTAGGGCCTACTTCTCTCGGTAGCAAAGCCGAGTGTATAGACACGTCAGAGTTCCAGAACCCCCTAGCCTACCACACGGCTCACACCTGCATGGAATCCCATTGATGTCCAGCACAACATTCAACGACCTACTGTGGAAATCTGATAGGATTCTAGGTATTTCTTCTAGATTATTGGCACCACATATTGATGCCTCACAGACCTAGTTCAAAAATGCCAGGAGCACGATTAATATTACTACAGATTCGTAACAACAACGGGTCAATAAAACTTAGAACAAAATAGATAAACGAGGGGAACGTCATGGAGAGAGTTGAGTGAGGAAAGTGTTACAAGAATACATTGAGAACTTCATCGTCTTGTAGGAATTTGTCTCGGATCCCCATCGATCCCAACGAATCCTGTATGTTGCCAAGGAATTCCAAGTGCCCTCCAACAATTTGGGGGCCCGGTTCCGGGACAAGAAGAGGTGGCTCCGGGACAGCAAGATCAAGATTGATCTCTTCTACGAGCACGACCGAAGCTTGGATGACCTCTTCTACGACTAGAGCTGCACTTTGGACAACCTCTTCTATGAGTGGGTGAGCGATTGTGTCATCAAGAAGAAGTACTTAATATTAACAAAATAATGGGAGTACAAAATTAGACATTTACAAAATGTTCTGTCTCTATACAATCGTAACTACATCACACTAACCTGACAATGAGCTGGGGGCATCTTTGACAGATAAGGACCAAGCGGGCGACTTTGGAGGAGAAGAGGGGGGTTCAACGAGGATGGAGGAACATGAAGCAATTGAGCCCTCATGGAGACAGGGGAGGAACCAACCGAAGACGGAAGCAATGAACCACGGGACTAACTCCCAGTCCCTTCTTCTGCTGAGAGGGGAGGCTGGAAGATCACAACATTAACTGCGGGTGGTGTCATGGCGACAGCAGGCAACTTAGCCGCCGTCAATCTCTCAAGCAAGAGCATCATGTTGGCATGCCTCTACTCTTGGTCCCTCTTCATCTCTTTGTCACACCTCCAGTGGAGGGTCCTCAGCTCCTCATCTCGCTCCGCCAACCGCTGCTTCATCAACCTCTGTTGGGTGGCCTCCTCTTCCAGCTTCTTCTCGAGGGTCATCAACATGCAGTCGTCGTGAGCAATGCTCACCAAAGCCAACAGAGAGCGGCCGCTCGCGTTGGCGACCTTCCTTCTCTTGGCCGTAGGCCGAGCAGATGATCCACCCAAGGTAGGCGCTGAATGAGGCTTGTCCAAAATATCCAACGAATCCAACTCTGGTAACTCGAGTTGCTGCCGCAATAAACCAATTGTGTCTCGTGCTTCAGATTGAGAGCCACTCTGAAACTCCGGCGGAGTGGCGTCATCGAAGTCTTCAGTGGATTCATCGTCCGTAGTGGCCATGCTCGAGCTTGGGCACACACCCATGGAGCTCGGGTCCACATCCTCCTCCTCATCGATGAGGTCAACAATTGCTTTCCCCTTCCCCTTGGCAACGGCCTAGCCAAGCTCCGGGAAGATCTCTCCGTTGACGTGATATCCACCATGGACAAAATCAGCTCGGTCCAGCGTCAATGCAACCTTCGCGGCTTCTTCTAGGTCCGCCTCATCGTTGTCGTGCGAGATGCAGAATGACTCGAGATCCAACATCTGCACACAAATGGATTAGATAGGTCACACTTTACGTCGAATCGAGCTAAAGTAAATGTAATGGCATACAGATACCACACAAAAACTATTGAAAACTCATGGGATACAATGCAAATGTTCACGGCTATACAAAAGCATACAAGTCTAAGCCAACACTTTAGCTCGATTCGAGCTAAAGTGCTACACTACGCATAGCAAAAGAAGGTGATCTCCAATAATCCATGCACGATTCATTAAGGGATAGACAGTTTAGCTTGACTTTAGCTAAATTGCAAGTGAACTTACCACGCTTGCGTAAAGTAATTTAGTCGTGCCAAATAGCTCGACAACTGCCTCCCCCCTCTTGCACAAGAGTTCCAAGACCTTGATGAAGAACTCCATCCTGAGCTCGTTCATCTCCATTGAGTATGCCAGCTCGTTGTACTTGCAAAGCTATATGTGCAACACATGCTCTAGAGTTGTGTAGGTCTTTCTCACAGCTAGAATCTGCGTGAGCTCTTTCTAGAAGAGGAAGAGGAGGCCAATAGGGTCCAGAGCATTGCTACTCTTTGGGGCGAATTCCCCTAAGCGCTTGTTCTCGGAGGGAACGCACGTCGGCAGCAGCACATCGTACGCATGGCACAACGACGGGCCCTTCGCAAACGCCTTCACGTGAAGAATGGACTATGCGTCGCCACAAATGAAGAGCCAGGCTGGAAGGCCGGTGACATGGGGCTGCCATGTCGATGCAAACATTGTCATGAATTCGTCGATGGACGGCTTCTTCAACGACGACCTTGCCTTCCCAGAAAAACCAGGGATGTTTGGAAGTCGATGATTCCGAGCTTCACGTTGCTGCCTAGGTTGCGCCAAGAATCCGAGGGCCACGTCCTAAGGAAATTTGTCAGCACCTTGTACAAAAGAAAGTGCAAAGCCCCTTGTGGTGGAACGTACTGCGACCGCACATGAAGGAAGATTCTCTCAAGAACTCCTTCGCATACGGAGAGAAATCCTCACATTTGTAGTTGCAAAACTGGGACTGCCTCGTGTTGGCGTAGGTCAAATCCGGCGGACCCCAATCCAAGAGGGCACGCTTTGAAGCCTTACTGCCATTGTAGTCCTTCTTAAACATTTGCTAGTTGACCCAGTTGTACGCTCTAGCGCTGTTTAAGAGGCCCAGCTCCGGTTTGATCACTCAAAGCTCCATTTGAGCGACTTCCTTCCTCTTCCTTCAATCGATCTAGTCCTAGGCGGTATAGCAATCCTCGAAGACAAAAGTCGGTTGCTTCACAACCACCTTAGGATAAGGCAGTTTACGCAATGGCCCTGAGCGTTTGAGAATGTGCTTACACAGTTTTGCGTGATCAGCCTCGGTCATGTTGCCGAGAAACTTGAAGAACTCTTGCGACAGCATCCCATCCTTCTCCGAGACCCAAGACTTGGCGTCCTTAAACTTCGCCAAGGGCGTCAATTTCGAATCGTTGTTGATGAGGTCGCCATGCGCCGCCGAAGAGATGACCTACGACTAGAGCTTGAAGGTATCATCGAACGCGGTGATGATCTTCACCTCGTTTGTGATTAAGAACCCCTTCGCCTTTCCGGCTTTCTTCAGCTCTGTCTGGCTCTTTGCAACATTGATCATTGCAAAGCGCTCGTGAACCGTGTCAAGACTTGACTGCACATAACAAAAACAGGGTGGAATAAGTTTATCATTAGAGTAGAAGATTATCAAGTCAAGCAGAACCCAATAATTGCAAGTTAGCTCGAGTCGAGGTAACTTGCAACTAGAGAAAATACAATGTAATTTATTTCATATTTGCATGTTAGCTCAACTCGAGCTAACGAGCTTGAGCTTGGTTTGAATTTTTAACCTTGAATTTCTTGTCATTCGCAATCTCCACTGCCGTTCTTCACCAAAACCTGTGAGACCCGCGAATGCCCGCAGCGGAGTGCTTCGGCATTGGTCTCTCAGCGTGGATTCACAAAGCTCGAGAGCCAAGGATATTGGTTGCCCACGTCGACTTGAATTGGACCAAGTGATTTACGCAATTATAATATGCGGAAATCTTCCTCAGCTTCTCCGGATCTTGCGTCTAGAAAATGAAACAAAACCAAGTTCAAAAGTGCTTCTTATTATCTCCGAGACGTTGCCGTTTACCATCGCCTTTGATGCTGCAACGCTATGCTGGCTGTTGATGATAAAAAAAGTCACAGTCGCTGATGTCCTCAACCTTCCTTGGCATAACATCAAGCTTGGGCATGATGCAGAGAATTTGCTTTTATGACTTGTCGGGCATTTCGATGTAATTGTGCATCAACTCCTCCATGCTCCGAGGTTTGAATGCAGAGATCTTCCACTCCGGGGTTGCATTAAACAGCCTCAAAATGTAGAGCTCGAACTTCTTCTCTCTGTCTCCGAGGAAGAAGCTGCCCTGATACTCCGTCTTGAATTTTTGGTAAGTTTCTTGGACGTTGGTGTAGTTGACTGTCTCTCCATACACAAGCGCATGAGGGAGCTCCGAGAGTGCGGTCGAGCTGGCCAACTCCTCCTCCAAGACGAGCTTTGCCTTCTCTATCGAAGAGCTCTCCGGCTTCTTGGCAGCAAAACGCTTTTTGCTGGGGGAAGCGGACAGCGTGTTGCGCAGGGTGCTTCTGCTTGTTCTTGCCCCTAATGTTCTAACCGGTACCGACGCTTGACTCAACTCTTGGCTACTGGTCCTGGCCTCCAAAACTATCGAAATCGATATTGGGCGCCTATCCGCGATAGTCTTTGCCTTCTCTAAAGAGGCAAAGGTATTAATTTTGGATAGAATGACGTGGAGTTTATTTGCTACAAACTTTGCTTTAAGCGGCTGACCACTACTAGTCTCCCATTTCTTAGGTGAGATTTCGTGGTTGACCTGAGCCACTACTTCTTCAAATTTGGATGCCCTAAGTGAATCGACACAATTGTCGAAAGAGAAGGGAGATATAACATTGTTCAGTACAATAGTAAGCATATATGGCTCTACAGACTCATCGGTTGTCAAACTCAACAGCTTAACGTGATCGTTATCTTTGTGGACTACATCAGTTATCATGGTCGTGTAGTCGATGTGCTGGGATTCTACGACATTGCCAGCGAAGGTTTGACCAAACACTAGATTATCCATCTAGGGGGCTCACAAAAGCGTCCACTTCAGTGTCATTTTTGGGTCCTTGAGCTCCGAGCAATCCAAGTGGTTGTTGTCGTCTCCATCGTCATCATCAAGGTCGACATGCTTTCGCTAGAAGAAGTGGTGCAGTTGAGTCACCATCATGTCCCTCTCATTTCTACACGCATACGAAACCGAGCACAAATATTAGATCTTTGAATTGATAATCCAAATAAGAAGGAGAGGTTATCCTTTAGCTTGACTCGAATACAAAGTAAGTGAGTATAACTTTGCTACATTATATTGTCATTTGGAAAACTTCCCTAGACCCTATGAATCAACTCGCGTCTACTTGTTGTGCAAGTCCTCAAACCTCGGAAAAGCTTACGAATCGATCCAATCACTCACAAACATCATGCTTGAAGGTTCTCAAGTGGTTGGAACGGGACTGAAACTAATGCAAGATTGAGGAAGCTGCACGAGTAGTAGACATGAGTTGAGATACCTAACTGTGATGACACGACGGTTAACATGGCTGTATTTTAGTTGATGCTTCATCATTAGCTCGACTCCAGCTAAAATGTGACCAAATACATAGTATTGTAGTACAAGTTTTCTACGATATGAAGTCATTAGAAAAGCATACATTGACTCTATGACCGAGACGAGCCTTTATAAACACAATGCTTATACTTGCACCTATTCCCATGCAATCTTATAAACCGAACAACAACTTATTACCCGATCCAAGCACTCACGATCCTTCAATAGTATGCTTCTCAAGTGGTTGGATCGATAAGCAAGTTGTTACACAATTTCTGAAAGATAAGGTGTGGCAAAATTTGCACAAAGGTTTTTCACTTTTGATATGACAAGAAGTCGTTCGAGACGAGTTTCGATAAACAGAATGATTATACTTGCACCTATTCCCTTGCAATCTTATAAACCGAGCAGCAATTTATTAACCAATCCAAGCACTCACAAACCTTTCATAATACCGTTCTCAAGTTGTTGGATTGATAAGCAAGCTAATGCATAATTTTGAAATTGCACGAGAAGAAGACACAAGCAGAAATCTTTGTATCATTGGTAAGTCTCAATGAACGTCATGAGCAGCCATTGGCGATTGTAGCTTTTGAACTGTTTAAAGCTCTGTATGTAGTGGTGTTTGGGTTGTGGATTAGCTGATTTGTTTCACACTTTAGCTCGACTTGAGCTCAAGTGTATTGGCTTAGAAGAATTTTGGGATATTTCCTTCGAGAGTTGGATTTGAGAGTAGATAATAACGTCACTTTAGCTCAAGTCGAGCTAAAGTGCGACCAACGACGCATTGAGTCGATACATTTCAGCTCGACTTGAGCTAAAGTGCGAACAAAGATGCACTGGACCTGTACTTTTTAGCTCGAGTCGAACTAAAGTGTATTGGTCTAGTGCGTCTTTGGCCGCACTTTAGCTAGACTCAAGCTAAAGTGGAGCCAACAATGTGCGCTATTAACCACACCTTAGCTTGGCTCGAGCTAAAGTGTGGTGATCGAAATGCTGATTTCATTAAATTTTGTGCACATTCTAATCCTCAATATGATGTTCAAGGTGTAGAGTTTAGGTCTCTCTGACGAGAGTATTGAGTTTACCTTTTAGCTATTTCTTATGAACTTCAACTACAATAATATTCTGCTAGAATTTTACGTCGTGCAACAAAAATAACATTCGAAACTATTAGAAGCAGAACCTACTCACAAACCATATCACAAACTCAGTGAGCTAATCGATCATAAAAACAAACAGTAATACATGAAGGATAAACCACACACAACATCAATACAAATACAAGAGCCAAATCCAAACACATAAGCAACCAACCAATAACTCCATACCAAAACACCAAACCTGAACACACATACTCAACACGCATTGAGCACCGAAATAAAATTAAAAACAACATGCTCACAGCATGTGTCGCAATATAAACACAATAATTCAACACACCTAAACACAAAGCAGGACATTGAACATTGAAATTAAGACACGCACTTACAACGCATTCTAATACAAACAGTAACCAAAAGCAATGCAGACACATCAAAATGTCTAAAGACAAAAACAACAAACAGACAAAAACAACAAACACCAAACACCAAACACAAAACAGCAAACAACAATTCTCCAAACTAAAAAAACCACCAAACAATTGTCAAGAATATCAATCTCTGCACATACCTTTAATTGCCAAAAATCTTCCTCAGCTTCTTGCACTTCTTGCTCCTCGTTGGAAGTTCACGTCGGTCCCCCGCGGGTTTTTATCTCTACGTGCTTGATCCTCACCAAATACTAACCCTCACTTCCCACAAACCCTATCCGTAGGAAATCAAAGCGTTTCAGATAACGTGCGCAACAAACCTTAAACAAAAGCGCTACGACTCTCACAGACTCAGCAAACACTATAGCTAACTACACAAACATGAGCGCAACACGAGCACGAGCGCAACACGAACACGAGAGAGAAAAATGGCTCGCGGCTCGATTCCAGTGTGTACTCCCTCGAAAACCCTAAGTCGTGGAGGTTCGGGCACCTGAAGCCGCATGGTACCCTCGGGATACCCTCGGACTCGCACCGATACCCTTGTGATGCACCCTGAGATATCGGGGGAATACCCTTCTTGCAAGTTTTCAAGACAATTTCTTTGAGCCTAAAACACTACAAATTTGTATATTCTCAGGCAATGAGCACGAGGCAAAGAAAATAAAATATTTCCAATTCCAATCATATGATCTCAATTAAGACTTATATATTGACATATTCTTAATAATACACAAACTTTGATTTCACGGATGTGAACGATTTTAGTGTTTAATGTTACAAACAAGATTAAAGTGTTTGGTTTTTTCCATGTTCTGAGTACATTAGTTGGCTTTCACTTGACTCGATTTCAATTTCTGCATTACACAAGGAGTAAATTCATTACCATCGTTATATATAAGTTCCTCCTACACTAGTTATTAGCTGTTGGAGAGGGGTGAAGCACATTTTAAATAGTTTTAAAGCAACAATTTAAGATTCTACTACTTTGAATTCAAGTTTTTATTTTGTGTGAATTTGATATTTTTTACTATGACAATTGAACAGATAATAAGTAGGTTTACACCACATCTTGCAGTAGTAAAATTTTAAAATAAATGTGGGTGCACACTTTAGCTCTAGTGGAGCTAAAGTGTACATATTTTCTTTTTAGTTCCCTACACTTAGTGATGGTGCACACTTTAGCTCTAACAGATCTAAAGTGTGAATTTTTTCTATTTATTTCACTTCATTTAGTGATGGTGCATAGTTTAATTTATACTACAGATTGCTTTTAGTGTAACGGTACAAATAGTGTAGTTAGAGCATCTCCAACCCTGACGGGAATATTCCATGCCAGGGGGAGAGGTGTAGAAGTTTTAGGGGAGGGGAGGGAGGTTACCCTCTTTCCCCCGCACCCGTCCTCGAATTGGCCACTTCAGGGGAACGCGAGTGCTCGATGCTAACGCCGCAGCTGGCCAAAAAAAAATTTGGTTTTTTTTTGTTTTTTTTTTAATTTCCACATGTCATTACATGATTGGACACATGCTCTCGAGGAATTTTGGTGCCCCTTGTGCTTTTTGTAAATTTACTGTTGAGATGAACCGGCGCCAGTAACCAGGTGGGCCGGGACACCGGCCTAGGCCTGCAATGTGGGCTTTACCGGTGTTTATTGCTGGATTCCGGCATTTCTTTCGGACCTTGTGCCTTGGTGGAGATGCTCTTAGCCTAGTACACTATTTGCTAAGAAGTTGGCAATTAGTGTTAGCCGCCATTGTCATGAATATTATCCCTCAATAATTCATCTATTCTAATTCATTTCGTACTGTCCCCCAATCCAAATCCTATCCTAGTACACAAATTTGTTACCTGATAAATAGTGTTAGCCCACAATCTTTTGCCTACCGGCCGCCATGTATTTATTCTTCTTGTCTCATCGTCAGCCTCATTTCCTTATCCTCCTATTCTCAACTATTCACATTCCCATCTCTTGCATTCATTATACATTTTTAATGAATATCTAATGAATGTTTAATGTGTAATCATACATTTAGCAAAAAACTAATGACTTTGTGATGGATTCTTAAAGAATGTTTAATATATATTTGTATATCTGTAACTTTTAAGAACAATTAAAGAATATTTAAATAGTATTTAATGAATCTTTAGAGTTTTAAAATTATATTTTATGACAATTTTATGAATATTTGTATAATTAATGATTATTTGTAGAGTCTTTAATGAATTATTAATGAATAGTAAATAAATTTCTAATGTGTAATCAATGTGTATTTGAATATTCAATGAATATTTAATGAATATTTACTGAATATGTAATGCACATTGAATGCATACATGATGGATATGTAATGAGTATTTTATTTGTATTTCTGTATATATTGTATGTTTAAGTTTTTTCTTTTTCCAATATTTTTTTCTTTTCTCACTTTCGTTTCAAAAAGAATGTTCTTATTTTTTCAATCTTCTATTTGTAGTTTCATTTTCCCTCCATATGTACATTTTATTTTGTCCAATTTTTGAGATTTTCCTTTTGCTCTATATCTTCGTCTTGTTATTTCCAAACTCTTTCTTGCAAATTCTTATTTTTCTACATGCACTCAACCGTTCTTTACTTTGATGCCCAAGATGTAGACATTATCATTTTTTAGGTTTCATACACTAACTGTCCACAAGTAAAAAACTCTATTTTCCACTATTTACTAGGATTGACATCTAGTGTAATAGTTGACATTTAGTGTAATATAGTTTTGCCACTACACTTATTGTAAATCTTACAATTAGTGTATAGGTTTGTATATAGTGTCCACTACACTAAAAGCCATCTTGTGTGTAGTGGAGCTAAGGAGTTCACTTTTGCTTTCTAATCCACTCCATTTAGTGATGGTGCACAATTTAGCTCTAGTGGAGCTAAAGTGTGCGTATTTTCTTTTTAGTTCACTGCACCTAGTGATGGGGCACACTTTAGCTCTACAGGAGCAAAAGTGTGTGCACACAGTCCTACAGCGACCTCAACAAATGGGTCAATGCCCCTGTCAGGGAGCATTAATGAGGGCCAACTCATAAACCTTAAGGCGGCTGAAGCCTTAAAAATAATTCTACTGTTGTCTAATGCACTCTTAACACATACCACATGGCGCTTTGCCTAAATAATATCTACATCGTGAGTTATGATCACAAATGTGCATGTACCCTCATAGACTCATTTTTTGAGGTGGCTTCTGGAGCAACTTCAGATGAATGTAGAACAGATAGAAACTTGTGTTTTTTGATGAAATTTTTTGTGATTTCTCTTCTCTTCCTTCTTGTAGAACATATTGTGGAGAATAGGAATTAAGATTGGTATGATGAAGCCAATTTCAAGAGACAAAGTGAGAGATATTGTTGCTCTTTTGATGAAAGGTCAGAGTACAAGAGTGGTTGCAAAGTCTTTGGGTTTCTCACAAAGTACGGTGAATAGAGTGAGGAAGAAACATTGTAGTAACTTAGAATTGCCAAAACGAGGTGCTCCAAAGATTCTTACCACTTCAGAGAGACGACGTACAATGCATTTGGTCACAGTTGGAGGGTTAGAAACGGCAGTACATGCAGCAAAAGTGTTGAGAGAGGGTAAAAAGTGGGTTTTTGTGATAACACTTTGCGGTCTGCTTTGAGAGATGCTGGATTGAGTGCTTGTAAGAAGATTCCTAAGCCTTGTTTGTAATCGAAAAATGTACGAGAGAGGCTACAATTTGCAAGAATTCATAAAAAGTGGATTGTAGAGGATTAGAAGAGAGTTGTACTCAGTGATGAAACGAAGATAAATCGTTTCAATTCAGATGGAAGGACTTGGTGTTGGATTAATGACAAAAAAACTTGCCTGATCGTGCGGTGAAGCAAATAGTGAAGCATGGTGGAGGGTCTTTGATGCTATGGAGTTGTATGACAGCAAGAGGTCTAGGTGATTTACAAAAGGTGGATGGGCGTTTAAATGCGAAGGACTATATTTCAATCTTGCATGGAGATTTGTACTTGAGTTTAGAGAGATTAGGATACTTGAACCTCGATAACGTCATTTTCCAGCATGATAATGCCCCCATACATAAAGCAAAGATTGTTCAGAAATGGTTCTTAGAGCAACCATTCTCTGTTTTAGAGTTGCCAGCTCAATCCCCAGACCTAAATCCCATAGAACATGTTTGGTCAATCCTCAAACATCGTTTGAATTCCTATCCAACTCCTCCTGTAGGTCTTTTGCAATTATAGGAGTGTGTGGAGGAGAGTTATAAGACGATCACTACAGAGCAATGTGAGAGATTGTATGCTAGCATGCTAGATCGAATTGCAGCTGTTTTGGCTGCTCGTGGAAAGTGGACAAGATTTTGACCACTCTGTGTATAACGCCTCAATAAATGAGTCTATGTACATAGTTAACTTTGGCACTATGTATTTTTTTTATCTAGTGGCAAATTTTTTCAATTTTCTTGAGGTTGTCAGTTACTTCATGCTCTCAAAGTTTCATGTTCAAAATTTATTGCTTTGATTCTTCATACTCTCTTCATTGTTACTTTTCTAAATCAAATACCCTCATAGACTCATTTCTTGAAGTCGTTGTAATTCATTGCACGTACTGATGGGGCACACCTTCGCTAAAAACCTAGCTGATGTGTGGGCAATGTGTATTTCCACTTCTTCAAACAATCATTTTGAATTCCCTACTTCTCTTTATGGTTAAGTATTCCACAAGGTGAACTACAAATCTTTTAACTTTTAAAAGAATTTTCAAAATATATATACTTAAATCTCCAATAATAATATTAAAAAGAAAAAAAATATGACGATCTTCTAGTCTTAAGTGGATATGAAGTCTAAGTATTCTTGGTACCCTAAACCAAAAATATGTGACAATGTGTGAGAATGTATGACTTGAGATATAATGTTATTTTCTCTAGAATATGAAGTCAAAGTATTCTTGGAACCCTAAACTAATAAAATGTGACAATGTGTAAAAACGTATGACTTGGGATATAATCTTATTTTTCACTAGAAAAATAACATGTTTTTCGACAATATTAGACTTTCTAATATAACTTCTATGTATTGAAAATATAACATTCCATAGGGTGTCATAGCAAAAGGTTTTTTAGTTGCTCGACGTGCCGGCAATCCAAAAGTTTCTCTTTTCGCTAGCATAACTTTTATAGAAGACATTCAATGAGAAAATAGGTTACTTAATAATATGCCTAATGTCTTCTATCATCCTTCTGCAAAATTTTAAGAATTTAAAATATAATTTGCAACCACTGGAATGTGCTCAAAACTAACTATTCTTTTATTGCATGAATAAATTAATTTTAAAATTACTTACATTGTGAACATTAAATTATGCTTGATGCATTAAGTGTATGTTTCTTCTTTGTATTAGTTATCCTTTTTTTGTCATGAGGATGTCATATTATTTCTTGTTTAAATCTTTTAATATTGTTCCACTCTCTATGTTTTATAAATGATTTTTTTTTTAATTTCATGACAAAGCACAAAATAAATTGTGTATTGTCAATAACTCTTACGTCTTTCATGTCATGCTTAGATTATCACTGAGTAAACTGATGATAATACAATGTGAACTCAAGAATAAAATATGCTAATCCAACTATTAGTTTCCGCACATTTTCAGTCTTACAGTACTTAGTGGATAGTAACCAATTTCAATTCCAAATCCAAACCATGGGGACACTAGAGATTCTTGCAAAAGAATGAACATTCCAAAATGATTACAAAATAGTAACATAATGCACTTTTTAAAAACCCCAAAGAAATGATGTTTAAAAGCATGTTTGAATTCATACATTTTTGCTCAAAAAACACGTGCATAAACAAAAAAAAAAAAGTTTTTTAATGCAACTCATTCGGCAAGACCTTTGCTTTCAACTTTATAGATAAGTCCTATTTGAATTGTAATTCAAATTCCTTCTAATCATCTCAATATCTTCTTTACATTTTTCTAACCTTAGTTGAATTGTCAATATCCGGAATATCTAAAGTATTAGTAAATTGAAATGAAATATCATCTGAAGGGTAATACCTAAACCAATGACCCTAAACCCTACACCCTAAACCTGATCCTAAACCCTAAACTTGATCCTAAACTCTAAACCCTTAACTCTAAAACCTAACCCTAACCATGAGCGTGACCATAACTTTTAATCCCACAATTACATGTATATTGGTTGCATGTGCGAGTATATTCAAGGGATGTACTCGTCCTAATTTAGTCGACCGGAAAACAGTTGATTCAGTTTCCCGCCGAGATTTTAAATTTGCACTTTTTAAGGTGCTGTGGAAAAGTTTCTTCCCGCCAATTTTGAAATCGTAGCCTGCAATTGAAACGGTCGTGTGTCCATGACTGACCTCGGCGAACCTCGCTTAGTTTCTTCTTTTCTTTCCTTCTCTGTCTGGTTGTTGTGCAAGTTTGGTGGGTGGGAAGCTCGAAGGTGGTTCAATTGCAGGAAGTTGAGAAAGGCAACATTTATAAGTTGCGCACGGTTGAGCAGGGCGCTTGCGCGACAACGCACCGGTTGTCTACTTCATAAGGTATACAAAGTATACTTCTTGCATTCTCCGTGTATTCTAGCAATTAAGATGTAACAGTGATGCTCATTGCTCTAGTTCCAGTTGCTAGTCTGATTTTGAAGCATCACTATAAGTTTCTCGATTATCAATGCAAAGATTTGGGTTCTAATATTCAGAAAGGCAGATTCATAGGCTGAAGAGTTTATCCATATTATGCCCAAAAGTAATAGCGATAATCACCAAAGGACATTTTAGCTCAAATCAAGCTAAAGTGCTAGGCCTTATTATCTACGACAGTTTAGCTCGACTCGAGCTAAACTGTCATACCTTATTTTCTACAACAACTTAGCTCAACTCGAGCTAAATTGTCATACCGTTTTAAGTTCAATATTTTAGCTCGGGTCGAGCTAAATGTCATTGTCGAGGGTGTGATTATTTAATATTTGCATTAAAAGCGTTGACATGAAATTGTATTCTTGTCATATTATACCACTTGAGTGTACCTCGAGTCGAGCTAAAATTTGCTTCTTCTACAATGTCAATTCTATTATATGCAAGTCCTTTTTTCAAGCGCCAAACCTTACCTCGACTTGAGCTAAATTACCCACTTCATATGCTTTTGCATTGATTTTTATTTCTTTAGAATATTCACCCATACTGATTGGAAGGATAATCTTATATTTCTCTTATTGAAAAGCAAGATGTCTTCTTTGGAGGATGACGAGGTTCATGCTGACGCTACCCTGAATCCAGACCTTCTTGAGTTTGATGTTATTCCTCGCTGTCTCTAGGTCGAGATGACTGTTTCGCTTCATAATGGTCCGGGTGTTCGCGTTGCGGGGGGGGGGGTTTGTTTGCAATGTCCGATCTAGTGCAATTCTAGGTTCTTTTGGTCCTCTTGGCGATTCAAATGTTGAAGTACGGGTGTCAAGTACTTTTGTTGAGGAGGAAGCTCCTGATGAATGGAGGTACTCGTTTAAGTCCTGGCCAATTCAACAAGTCTTTTTAAACGGTGTGAGTCTCTTCCATCATTGCCTTAGGGACGTTTACAATGTCTGGTTGGTTGAGCGTAACAAACCTCTAGGTGGAAGCACCCGTTCGTACGACAGTTTGTCAAGGAATACACGTCCAACAATGTCTAGGAATGTTGAATTTCTCATGACCCCTCATTCCATTAACGCAGTTGTGAACAATAGTTGTTGCATTCAAAACTGTGTTCAACACTACCCTAGAAATAAAATAAAAGTCCTCCGGACGCGCTTGTGAATGAGACCATCATGCAGTTTCGAAATCATATCAAACTCGACTTTCACAGACAGTTTCATAGAAACGTTGCGGGTAGGAAGGTTGTGATCCTAGAGGGTGTGGACGTTTGTGCCCATGCCTGGATGAAAATCATGGGTGTAAGTTTGAGTATCTTCTATCAAAATGCGAAGGACGTTGTCGCTGGTCATGCCGCTCAACACCACGTGAATACCGGTTGGCGTAAGCCTAGAGGTCATACGATTGTGGCTACTGCCGCTCTTGGAGCCATCCTCGATAGACATGCGGTCCACATGCCTCACAAGTCTCGTGTTCTTCCATCTGGGGAGAAGGTTGTGGCAAAGGTCCTCCCTGCAAGTTTTAAGTGGAAGGATCAGATACCGCTTCTTAATGATCATCTCGTTGATTGTGAATTGCTGCCAGTCTCAACCTCAAACTTGAATAAGATTCGGTAGGTTAGCTTCCCTGAGTACTATGCCAAGAAAGGTGGAGACAACTTCGCCCGTTGTTCTAGGTGTGACAAATACCAGGATCAGAAGAAGCTTATTCAACCTGGAACACAAGCATCACTGCTATGGCAAAAGAAGATGCAGGTTCACATCGATTCTGCTTTTGCACATCGAGACTTGTACTACCTCAACCGATTTCGATCAAAGTCATCGCCCAAGGAGGTTCTAACCATCATGCATGATAAGATGGATCACTCAAAGACTGCCTTCCCAGTTTTTCCACATAAAAAAAACACTTGAATGGGCTTTTGAAGTTGTCTCTTGCAGTCACAGGCATGTTTGCCCATGGTCATGTGTACCTGCGTTACGCCCATTACGGCCTTGATTTATACTCCCATGATGCCAATTACACGGTCAGGTCGTTCGCAAAACTATTGCGTGACCTGGAGGCGCCTATGAAATCATCGTCCTGGCAACTCTGTCCAAAATCTGGTTCTCATCCATTATATGCGGCGATATTATGGGGTGCAGAGATGTGTTTGGATCCATTAGGGCAGATTCCAGATAACCCAGTTCCAGGGAGGCCTTTGCCTCCAATATTGAACGTGCAAATGGACAATGTTGTTGGTGATAACAAAAATAGATTTGTTTTCTATTCTTGGTCTCTCCTTGTTTCAAAACGCATCTTCCGCGAGGTATATGTTAATTTCATGCTAGTTGGTCACACACATGATGATATAGATGCAGTATTTGGACGTTGGAGTATGACACTGAGGAAGAAGAGTTTTCCAACCATTCCTTTGCTCATGAGGTCGTTCATGAAAAATGAGAGTGTTATCACAATCCCGCATCTCATCGAAGAGGTTCCTGGCTTTAAGAAGTTCATTGGGGATATGATTGCGGACGGTGATGAAGCTTAGGAGGGTCATACGAAGGCTGATCAGTTCAAGTTTTATGTGGACTCAAGTGGTTGTCTAGTAATAAAGTATAAAATCCTTTGTCATGATGAGGATTGGCTTTTTAAGGGAGGAGAAGGTAGTGGCATCAAATTGTGGAAGGAGGATTCTAAAGGAAGAACATTATGGCCTCACGGAGAACGTGATGCATTGAAGCCTTCTACGATGCGGCATCTCCCTGAGGTGTTAAAGAAGTTTTAGGATTCATTGATCACCGGGAGCAATTATTGGGGGAGTATGTTGAAGCCAGATCACGTTTTGAGCTGCTCTCGTACTATTGGCGCAATGTTAGAGATGCTCTGACTCTTCCAATGGATACGCCCATATCATTGAAAGACGGCTTTTGGCCAACGACGCGAATTTCCCATGCCATTGAAGATGAGTTCTCAGCGGAGGGTGAGGTACGCGAGGAGTACGATGAAGATAAGCATTTTGTTAGCCAGAGATGCGATCGTCCACCTCCTTCTTTTGGAGTTGGTCGTGATCATTTTGCTGGCTATTTTGTTGCATTGCGGCCTTGTGATGGAGACGAACGCCCATTTTGGATTGCTCAAGCAATTTCAGATCCTAACTCTAACCCGGACATGCCAAACACCGTCTAAATCTAATTCTTCTGCCCTATATCACACGATCGGGATGTTCTGAAGTTCTGTGAAGATTGGGATACAGTTTGCAACCTTCGTTGGACAACTGAAAAGGGGATAGCCATAACGTGGGAGAGTACCGATTCAATCTTGACAGCATGGAAACCTAGGTCTTCAAAGAGGGATGGAGGTCATGTGCAAGATTCAACTACAAAAATTCCGAAGGGGCAAGTAGCGATTATCAAGGCCTCCTTGGAAGCACTTGCGAGGTTTGAATCGTAATAGACTTAAATAAATGGACTTTCTTTTTCCTAGATTTTGGATTCTGATGCATGATACTTCATGTAGTATGGTTAGATTCATTGATGCTGAGATTATAGGTATTTGTATTCGATTATACTCTGTATGACTATATGTCATGCCAATGATTGCTATGAAATATTCTCTCCATTGTTTTTGCGTATCAGTGATAATTTGCAGTATGTTTTGTTCCTTTTTTTGAATAACAATGTGGTAAATTGCTTCTAATCTTAAAACCAATAACACGAGTATTTGCTTTCATGGTAAATGATAGAAAGTAAATGTTGATTCGCACTTTAGCTCTAGTGGAGCTAAAGTGTGAGCAAACCTTCTTTTTAGTTCACTGCACTTAGTAATGGTGCGCACTTTAGGTCAAGTGGAGCTAAAGTGTGTGGAACTATTTTTTTGAGTTCATTGCACTTCTAACTGATGGGTACACTTTAGCTCAAAGAGAGCTATTAACGGATATTTAACTAAATGTGGACAAAACGATCAATTGTGGACCAAATTAGATACTTGTGATGACCCTAAACACCTACTAGATTGTCCTAAAATATACAATTTGTATGGGTGAAGGATATTACTCAGAATCTACTGAGGATTGTTAAAATGTCGCGTGACTTCTTTTCTCGGGGGGCGGCCGACCATGAGGCGACGTAGACGACCTAGATTCTTCGTCTTCCATATTAACATGAATAGTGCTTTGTATCGCAGAGATATAGTAGAAGGAATTTAAACGCAAGTGTCGGCGGGCAGCCGAGAGGTAGTGATCGAGGATAAGGTGAAACAAGCCATGATAGAGGATGGCATCATGCACATAGTCCGCGATCATGAGCGTAAAAATATCTTGAATAAAGGGCTCAAATCCTGCGACTAGTGAAGAGAGGGGAGGGTGGTTTGTAAGCACAAGGAGGCTTCATATAAAACAATGAAGCCATCGATTTAGGGCACTTTGACAAACAAAGACGACTGCATATTATCTGAGAAATAGTCAACACAATTGCATTTGTTGTGTAAAGTGTACAGCCGCAGTCGGTGGGGAGCCGACAAGAACGCTCACTTCTATCCAGATAGAGACCTCGCCATTTAATAACCAAGAATAGTACCAACAGTTCGATCTGACAACAATTGAGTCCTAAGATAAGGATTAAACAGCAATCCATCGGCTGACAGCCGATGAAATAAGAATCAGTCCTCATCTCCACAAATGACTGAGATGCCACCAGCCTCCAGAGTTGCAATCGCAGCGCTCGCTGCCTCAGGCGGAATACGGTGAGAACCAGGAGGACCTTTCTTAGTGTGCGACGGATAGCGGTGCGACGGATAGCGGTGCGAGTAAAGAACAATTCTGCAGTTTTGTACCTATGAAAGACAAGGTTCCCTTTGCCATCTCCTGGTCCAGCATTCCCTCGCCACAATCTTCTTTGATTCCCTCTTCCCTGACATGGGCATCCACCATTCGACTTTGAAATTCCCGTAGCAATCACCTGGTGTCAGATTGACACATTCAAGAACTCGGCCCATCCACACGGGAAGGTAATGACCGTTGCTAGGACGGCAGAGAACGAAATCATTGAGTAAAACGTCTCGAAATGGATTGAACGATAGCTTTGGAGGGCTCAATTCACGGCCACAGAAAGGATATGCGTCGGGGTCATCCTCAGGGGTAATGTCCGGAATTCCATTGACGTCATCGGGCGACTTCAAGCCACGAGCATGATCGCGAATCCAATTTAAAGTTGGCCAAAATCCTTCCTGGAGAGACTACTGGTTTGGTGGCAGAGGACCAGATATAAGTTGATGGATACGCTCCCAGTACAAAATGTAGGGTGCCATATCCGCTGCATAGCGCTTGTCCCGGGACATGCCGGTCTTCCAGAACTCAATATATTTAGCAACTCTGTTCTTTATGAAGGATTGCTTCTCGCTGACTCCAGTGGCACGGGCAACCTCCTTCTCTAGGTTTCTTTTGTTCTGGTTAACTCGAACGTCCCCCCAGAGAGGCTTATATGGGACTGGCTTTGGATCTCCAACAGGTAGGCGTGGATTTTCGTGCTCATCCACGGTCCACATCTTGACAGGCTTACCTATAGGAGTCCAAGAAGAATCAGTGGCACAAATTATATGAGCACACGAACTCACTGCAGAAATGTATAGGTCCATCGGCGGGCCGCCGACGGAGATGAAACACGACGAAGGTTGAGAAAGCTAAAGAGAGATGGGAATAGGAGTATTTCCACCATGACAGGCTTACCTGGAGGAAGCGAGGATGAATCAGTCGCACACTTCTTGTATCTCATGACCGGCCATCCAGCGTCATCTCCTTCCTCCTCCACGTAAAACTTGAACATGTGCATCTCTCCGAGTCCGACAATCCTGTTACTCCCGTCATGATGATATCCAGCAATGTAACTCTTAAAATCTGCAACCTCTTGTACAAGTTCCGGAATGAACGCGACAGTCTTCTGCGAGCCCATGAAGGCTTTCATGAGGTCAGCCAAACAGTAAGTATTCTTCCGTTTGATGAGTTTCGATAGGTAACTAAAATGTGCGTCAATATCCTCATGAGTGTGGCCAACAATCAAGAATCCCATAGTGACCTCCTTAAAGATTTTTCTAGCTGTAAGAAGCGAACAAAACGCCATGAGGAACCGATTCTTGTTATCCTTGGCGGAGTTATCAAGCTCGAGAAACAACTTCCGAGGAAGCGGGATTTGCGGTCTACCAGAAGGAGTATTTGGGAATGGATCTCCTTTAGATTCAGGAATCGATGACATACATCTGGACTTCCCATGAAGTAGAGCATCAAAGAATGGATTGAGGGGTGGACAGGTGAATAGCTCCTTGGACTCTCGCACGGGGCGCCTCTCTAATGCTCTTAGAACACGGCAAAGAGAAGAAATGGTAAAATTCGAGTCCCCCGGCCATAACGACGTCGAGTAATGAGCGTAGGCACCGTCGCCGTGTCCATGTGCGAGCATGCCGGTACATGAAATCGGAATCTGACCGAGCCCGGCGGTGGCCTTGGTTATCCTCTGCATTCTAGGAATGGCCGTCTTGGAGGTATCCATCTTGTCATGAATTATGCAAAGGAACTCAGATGGGTACTGAATAGACTGAGCAGACTAGCCGGAATAAACAATTCTGCATGCCCTTTGGTAGTTTAGGTGCCTGTTTCTGTCATCCGTGAGACCTTGCCACTTGTCTGACCCGCGAGGATATTTTGCGATAAACTCGATGAGGAAGTCGCACTCTGTGCATCTAGAGAAGTTGCTGCCCACAGACTTCACTTCAACATTTCTAAAGAACCTTTTCTTCATGTTACTCACCGCAGATTGCGAAATCGGCTTAGCATTGCATTCGACGTTTACCTAGATAAGACATTTTAAAGGATTTCAGTAATACAGAAAGACGATGGTGTCATGGGTATGCCCAGTAGGCAATTAGTGAGTCGCGTCGGCGGCCCGCCGACGTCGCTCGTTGAAGCAACAGAGAAGTCAGACCATGCTAAATTCAAAGATAGGGGAAAGTAATGACAATACTTACAAAGTTGGCCATGTCACGTAAGTGATTCCAATTCATGGCCGCGGGAAGGACCTTCAACGCGGCGACCCTCTTGTTTCCGATGACACGGAACTCATTTGGCATCTGGTCCGCACTGTCATTGATAATGCTGGATATGGTCCCACGAGCCTGAACGGTGTGAGGCCTGGGCCGCAAAGTGCCTGCGTTACCGTGGCTGCCATTTACGCGACCGATCCTAGAATCATATTTGTAGTTGTAGTATGCGGACTTCGACACGCCGTGAATGTTATACCAAGCGACTTCACAAACATCGACACCCATAAGTGTGATGTATAATTTTCGGAATCTAGGAATTTGGTGAAGCTGGTCCGCAACTGCATAGGCCATTTTGCGTCGTTGTTCGAAGCTTGACGCGTAGTACTTCCTTCGAATCTTGCGGCTGTCTTCCCAACGAAATAGTTGGCAACATCGTTTCTTACGACACCTTCTCGCGCTAACGAGGCGGCACTCATCTGGGCTCTGAAGGCGCCCGAACTTGGAAACCGACACATCGTCTTACGGCAAAAGCTTCCGACGAACGCCCTTGTAAGGATCCTTAGGCACACCCTTAAGCCCGTCATCCTCGCATGCCGCTTGACTATGCGTTGAGCAGAATGTAAGGCACTCAGAAAGAAGTGGACCATCTTCAAGGCGCGTGTGAGTTAATCGCCAGCGCATTGTCGTCATCTGAAGATCCTCGTCCTCGGAGACAAAGAGGACCTCAACATCAATGTCACCTAAAATTTGTGAATCGCATGCTTCATGTGGCAAGCAAACTTGGATCATGGCACGCCCAATTGTAGCAAAGTTGTAATCTAGAAGATGACAGTACTTGTTCCGCCATTGTGGTCGGTCAAGGAACGAATTCGGAACAAATACACCGTCGAGGGTAACGGGTGGATTTTCAAAAGAGTGATAATTATGTTGTCGGCGGCCCGTCGACGGGACATCATTGTCACTTCCAGCAGCCATTTCAGTCTCCGATTCGGATCCCTCCATATAACTACAGGTTCCATGATTATAATTGTCCTCATATACCCTATCGGAACGGTTGTCGTCATCCGATGCTTCAATGTAAGTATTAATCAATGAAGGGTCAATCCCCAGGGCATCATCGGAGCGGACATCAAGTAAAAAGGGACGAACCCGATAGTCACTTCAAAGGACTAGTAAGCCTACAGAATCGCCAAGAGCGCTGATGGAGGGAATCTCGCAATGTGCGGGATGACCGACGTATTTAGGATTGACTGATTGAACTCTGACAAGTAGGAAGAAGCTGTGAGGAATGAGAAATCCCTCCCACGTTTCCTTCGGTGAGCATTCGTCGATGACATCAACTCCTGCACAACGTCTCTTATCGCCGCTGCCATCAAGTAAGACCACCTCCATGCCGTTGCGAAGGTCCAGAAACTCTTGGATGGGCTTCAGGTCATCAACTGAGAGAGAAGATATCTCGGCAGGCTCCTCTGAATGTTCATCGATGTTAGCGTAAGGCCTAAGATCAGCGGCCTCCCAGTGAATCGACCGACCTTCGCAGTCCCGCAACATGGAAATGCCATCGACAGGAAATGGAATGGGCATCTCGAGTGCATCGGACACTTCAATAACCTTCACACGTAAAATCCATGGGTCTTTGAGAACGACCCTCTCGACAATCGCCCTACCAGCAAAGTAGAGGCCGGAATGAGTGAGAGCAACAGCAACACCTCTGCGGGGCTTCCATCGTCCAGACTTCTCATTCGTCATGGACGACAGCATGGGTTCGGGATCCATGCTAACGTCAGTGATATGAAATCACTGAAGACAGTGGATGAGGAAATTGCAGGAACAATGATTTCGTCGGCCGCCCACCGACGAGGGTGGCTCTGAAGTCTCGAAGTCAATGAACCTGAACAACAACCACACAAGTCCCTAAATTAGCTTCAGAGTCGCTGGAAAATCTGTCTCGTAAACCATGCCGTCGGCTGCCCGCCGACAGCTGAACGTTACACATAGAGTCAACCATGTCAAGGATGTGACAGGCATCTGCCGAGCGAATATTATCATCCGCCGACGGCCTTTTGAACAGGTGTAGAACATTTCGTGGGAACTAAGTTAGTACTACCTGATTTAAGATGAGCCATCTAAAACAATAAAACTGCCCGATACGTGACAGTGAATATCCAAGCATATTTAGGTGGAGGTGTGAGAAAAAAAACGGACCATTGTTGGACCAATGGTAACGGAAATATGCACGATCAGATATTTAGACTCTAAATTAGCCTCTAAGAGAATCAGTACCACTTGGGAGCGTGAGAAATCAGGGCATTGAATAGGGGGCAAGCGAGTCCAGAAATGAAGCGTGAGTTCCTAAGGTTTAGTTCATATCCCCACCATCATTCGTACTGGTTCGCGTGCGAACTTCAAATTTGAAATTAGCCGCCAAAATCGATCGACGGCACGCTCAAGGGTTGTCGAGAGCCCGCCAAATTCTGCAGATTCAAAATAGAACGAGGGGACAAGATGAAATCAAATCATTCGAAGTGACCTCATAGGTGTAGGACCCTATATCCTAGGCCGAATGATTGCCGAGGCGACATTAATGATGTCACATCGATTTGAAGTACCATGGCCCGAAAAACCTAGTTTCTATGATTTTATCCGAGACGACACTTCGAGATGGCATGTCACTTCATTAATGATACCTGGATCAGGCTTAGCACCCGGTCATGAAGTCTCGGCCGTCCAAAAAATCCTCCTACCGAGATCGAACGGCTGCGACGGTCCACCGGATCCGAGTACAAAACCCTGTCGTCTTCCTATTTCTGGTCATTTCTAATCTTGCACTTCTTGATTTCGCGTTCTCGCTAAGTTAAGCGTGCTTACGGCTTTAAGCTTAGTGTTTGTATTCATCCGGCGATCAACAACAGCCGACAGATGTCGGAGGCGAGCAAAGGCGCTTCAGCGCAATTGATCAAGCGAGGAGTAATTCCCACCCGCCGACAAAATGGCGACAACGCAGAGGTATGTACATCATCATCGTCGGCGGCCAGCCGACGGATTTCGAGTGCCGTATTAGATATGCCCTCTTGGTTTATGGTGTTTTGTCGGCGGCCCGCCGAAGAAAGTTGTGTTTAGTGTAGATAAACTTACTGTTATGTTCGAATTTTCATTTAGAAGTGATCACAAGTGGATGTAGACCGGTTTCAGAATGAATTCGCGATAGGATCTTCAAAATGGTACTTTGTGATTCACAATTGACAGCGTCCGTCGGCGACCAGCCGACAAATGCTAAGTTCACATTTGAAGAAGCTTATGTTGCATTAGGGTCTATCGCACAGAAATGATAAGCAGAGTGTGAAGTGTGGATTCCAAGGTCATAGTGTCTCCAAACATCACTGTGGTCGTCGGCGACCCGCCGATGAAGTCTTTGGCAGGTTGTCTGATCTTCCATTATGTCACTCAGGACTGTTGTTCCAAACAAGCTGAAGTGGCTCGTCGGCAGCGCTGTGGACGTCGAAGCGGACGTGGGCTGGCCGGATGACAACATGCCACGAGTCACATGTGAATTCCACCCATAGTTAACGTCGTGGGGAATCACATGGAGGAAGGAAGTGATTGCCGAGTTGGGTATCAACGGAAATCACAACGCCAAAACATTCGTGGGTGGAAGCCTGGTGTTCGTGCTTGACATGAAGGAGGACCCGGAGGACGAGGAGAAAGTGCGACTCCTCATTCAGGTGAAGGTCAAAATGGCTGATGAAAACCCGGACATCATCGCGGTTCGAATTCCCTGGATGACCTGCACTCAAGAGTTATGCATCACTGCTCAGGAGAGCGGGATGCAGTTCCTCAGCTTGACTCCTGAAGACTAGACGGATTTACTTACTTGTTTCAGTGAAGCGAAGGACCTTAGGGACGCGGATCTTTCCAGGGCCGGGGTCATGACGGCCTCAAAGTCGAAGACGGTGAGGAAGCCCAGGAACTCCAGGAAAGCAGCTAGCGACGCTTGGACTGAAGTTGCTGGAACTCCCGACACCGGAGAGTTGACTATGTAGGTGGTCAAGAGGAGGGCATCTAAGAAGGAGCCAAAGGTGAAGTCCGTGGCCGATGCGCTTTCATTTGCCAACCACTTCTCTGTCAAGACGAGTGGTCAGGAGCTGGACATCATGTACAAGGCGTTAGAGGATGGTCTGAGCGCTTGTTATCCATTCGGGCAGAACATGCTCCCAGCAAAGATCTCCTCCGACAAAATTCATGTTGCTCCCGACTCGATGAAGTACAGACCCATCATTGCGAAGCGCACAGAACAACTCGTGCTATTCTACAAAGGATTGGGACCATGGCGGGCAAAGCCACCTCTGTACTGTGTTCCTCTGCGGGGTCCTCCGGGAACAATAGAGAATGGGAGGGTGCTGCATGGGATCGAGCTTGTGCTACCAAGGATTCACGCGACCATGGACGTCGAAGTTGTGCTTGATGGAGTACATTACAAGTGGTGGAATTCTCCAACATGCCACTGGTACATCATTGGTCGCCAACACACGTACCTGGCATGCAAAGCACTCGGCGAGTTGGAGCCCGTGGATTCGGAGAGGGCGAATTACTTCCTCGATCACGATATTATCCCATTGTGGTCGAGGGATCCAGAAAACCTCGTGAAGATCTCCAACCTCTTGAACATAGAAATCAAGGACAAGAAAGCGGAGGAGACCTTCGTGTCGCAGCTCCGAAAGATGAGGGATAAGTGGATCGAGCATGGTCGGCTCGATAGGAGGACAAACTACAAGAAGTGGAAGGTAATGTGTCACTTTACACAGCAATTTCGCGCTCCGTTATTGGCAATCTCTTCAGCATGGTGGATTAATCATAGATTATGTTTCGTCGGCGGGGAGCCGACAACATTGTGATTGAGCTCATGTTTATGTCATCTTCATCATTTTACAGGAGTTCTGCAAGGAATACCTTGCAACACTGTTGGGGAAGGACTCCAAGACGGACACGTTGAAGCTGCCACTTGTCTTTGCACCAGACAATCTTTACAACAAGTGGCAGGAAGTATTCGACGCATGGGATCGGGACACCCTGATTGGTGAGGATGGGAAGAAGCCCCAAAACATCCTTAAAATTCCTCAACGGGACCTAACCCTCCACGACCTTCAACACATTCTCGCCCTCCGGGACGAGGAATCCATGAAGTTGGCTCATGAAATCCTCGCGAAGAAGGTATACTTGAAGGTAACCGGGGGGCGCGACAAGGATGTAGAAGGTGTATCGCTCAAATCCTGGTGTCACGACAAGAAGATGGAATACATCATCAAGAACGAGCTCATGCTGATGTATCGGAAGCATCCATTAAAGAAGGCTGGCGATAACACCTACTCACCTTGGCCGGTTGAAGAATAGGTGAAGCTGGCAGAAGAGAAGGGCATCAGCGACGAAACCGTCATGAACATCAGACGCGAGCTGGAGCTGAGTGCTCCGGGGAAGGCCTATCTCAAAGGGAGGTACAGCGGAATTACTCCAAGTACCACCCCAGCGCCAGCGGAGTTCCATGCGGCGTTACGGAAGTATGCCCTCAACTACAACGATGTTGTAGATGAGTATAGTGTCCGTCACGAAGTACGGGTTGCAGAGGAGCTTGAGGACGTCGTGAGCCTGATCGATGAACCCGGACTCTTCAATCTGGAGAAGGCGGCGCGCGAGATGTTCATCGTGTTTGGCTTCGATAAGGGCGGGGATCCAATCTACTGCAACCAGGACGGGCTCAAGGCTATTGCAGAGAGGGTCCTTCGGGGTGATGGAGATGACCGAGAACTCTACGCTCCTTCAGTCTTCATCACTAACGACGAGTCCAATTTCGTGATTGAGACTGAATGTCGTTCGAAGAAGCTGGATTGCGCAGTCCACACCATCCACTACCTTCTAGACTCCGGCGGTAGATTCACTCCTTCCGCCATGGACGAGAGACCCATCGTGCATGTCGGCATCCTCTTCAACCAGCCTGGAGCTCCACGGGACCGCCTGCGCCAGTTTCAAAAGGTAACTGGACTGACGAAGCCTCTCAGCCCACTCTACGACGACGCTACCTCGCCCTCGGCTGAGAGTTGGGCTGGAGATGAATGCCGTCCAAGCTTGGGGTTGCTCTCATCGATTTTGCAACCCACACTGGTGAAGGGTGACTCAAGTCTGACCGTCTTCAACACTTGGGGTGGAGGCAACGTGACTGCATTGGCCTTGGTAAGTCACCTCTCTTTGATCCAATCATTCCTTCTTTGCATCACCTTCTCGTATTCGTCGGCGGCCCGCCGATGAGACGGTTTTTATTTTGATTATTGACCGATACTAATTGCCCAACAGAGACACAAGGCGACAGTCATCGAGTTTGTTCGCGAGGAGGCGGTGGTTGCTGTCGCGATGGAGCGGGTACAAGCAATGTTCTTCCTGCCGGGTAGAGCTCACCCGCTTGCGCTAATGCTTCCAACTGAGCCCGCTGTGGGACCCAATGAGGTGGTCAACTTGACAGAGGATTCAGACCATGGGACCGACATGGGCGAGGATGCGATGGACGTCAACCTCTTCCCCGACAACGTCGACAACGATGGTCTGCTTACAGCAACCGATTTAGGTGTTCTTCTTAATGAAGCACACCTAATAAGGCCTCAGAAGGGAGGGAAGGCAGCAGCTGTGGTGCGATCAGAGGTGGCGCCGCGGCGCGATGACCGTCCCCCTGCACCAAGCGGAATGACCGTCCTCCTGTTCGCACAGCCTGCGGATGAGACTGTCTTGCGCTCGCAAGGTGCCTTCGTCCCTCCCTGAGCTGTGACCCCAATCGACCCAGGAGTCGGCGGCCCGCCGACGCCGCCTGCACCAAGCCCAGCTGTATCTGGTGGGCCTGTACCGCGTGAGAATCCTTCGAGTTCTTCACAGCCAAGCGCGTCCGCTACTCTGAAATCCGGCGATGTTCAACATCAGGCACCGATGACAGAAGTTGTGGCCAAGAAGAAGAAACCGAATGTGAGGATTATTCCTCCCAACCGGACTACTCAAGTTGTGGCTCCCGAGATTAGTGGAGGACGGACTCCCCAGAGTTCCCCCCCAACTGAGCCACCGATAAAAAAGCCTCGGAGCCAATCGCTGAAGAGCAAGGCACCGTCGGAAGAGGGTGGCGTTTCCTCCGGAGTGCTGTCACCGAAGAGCACTTCGAAGATCAGCAAGGAAGGGCGGTCAAGGAAGCGGTCGCCTTCGCTTGCGAAAAAATGAGTGCGGAAGTCGAAAAGGGGGATAGCGCTGGTTCCACCCCAAGAGAATCAGCAATGTCCCCAGACTCTGCTGATCATCCCAACACGGGGCTATCGCCTACTGCTCCTTTTGTGAGGCAGGATACAGGCAATACATCCGGAGGTTAGTCACGAGATAGTGCACCTAGGAGATTTTCTTGCAGTTTAGGACACTACCTTTTTAATACATGTACTTTATCACGTGAACACAAAGCTCATTTTCCATGGTTGTTCTTCTGAGTTCGCAGTCTGATATCAGAATGTGTTTTCATATTCCATTTTTCTGTCGGCTGCCCGCCGACTGTATATCTAATAGCTTCCATATTTCTATCAATCAATAGTTCATCCGAGTATTCCTACTGCTGCCGTTTCAGCTCCAGCAATCGACGAAGATGGAGCGGATCGGGAAACAGAGGCACTTGAGCACTTCATTCAGGTGGACAGACAACGACTCAGTAACTATTTCCTTGTCCTCCAAGTAGATGGTCTGTTACTCGCCCTGGATATTGACAAAGACGGGTCGTTGTATAGCAAGATCCGGCCACGCATGGTTGAGTTTCTGAACTACTGCGTTACGAACTTCAATATTGTGATCTGGAGTTCGGAGGATCCAGATAGGCATGCCCATGAAATGAAAATCCTTAGAGATGCATGTCCCAGCATTAGAAAGCTTCGTTATATTTTTGATCAGTCGTACTGCGACGTGGCGAGGTTTGGTGTTGGAGGTCAGAAACTCTACCTGAAGAGTCTGTCAACTCTATTCTTGAGTCCCGCAGCGCTAAAAGGAACTCAAGCGAATAGCGGCAACACCCTGTTGATTGACGTTTCTCCTTTTTCGAACGTCAAGAACAGTCCATATAATGCCATCCATCCGGTTCCCTTCACCATGGATTCTATTGAGACCTTTACGAATGAGTCCTCTGTTCTCTTCAAGGTCTCAAAGTTCCTTGAAGCCATGAAAGAGTCAGGCATGCCTGTACCCTTGTATACCGCGGTTGCCAATTGCCTTTCCTTAGTGAAGGAATCGGTTGTGCCTTTCGAAAGTCCAAGAATGGCAGCCCTTCGCCTAGTAGAAAAAGAGAAAACCTCCTCTAGCAGGGCGTCGTCCCTTGGATCCGTCGTCTCCTACTAGGTGACCCTGAAGAGGAGCAGTACATTTGGTCGTATCCAAGCAGTAGGCGTCCACGTCCTAGTACTACTTAGAACTTGCCGTTGGCGGGCAGCCGACGCTTGTAGAACCCGTTTTGTAATTCACGTCTATATAAATAAAGACTGTCTCCAATTTTTTATACACATAAATAAAGACATAAATAAAGACATAAGACATAAATAAAGACTGTCTCCAACTTTTTGAGGTACATATTCCAAATTTATGTCGTCATAACAATCACAGTGTTCGGTGCTAATGTAAAATACTTATTATATCTATGTCGTCGACTTTTGCCTCCAGGTGCCTCACATTGTGGCTGGGTCTCAAGCGGGGGGAAAATCCATTCAGAAGCATCCTGAGCTGCCAACTGTGAAGGTCAATCACTACTTCCTTGTCCTAGGTGTAAACGGTTTGTTGATCGCACAGAATATAGGCAGGGACGGAAAGTGGCATACCAAATTCAGGCCGAAGTTGGCTGAGTTTATCAACTTTTGCGTGGATAACTTCACAGTTGTGCTTTGGAGTAGCGAAAGTCAGCCTAAGCTCGCTGCCCTGTTGGTAGCCCTCAGAGGCCAATGCCCGATTCTTAAAGTTGTCAGACATGTATACGATAATTCCTACTGTGATATAGCCAAGAAACTGGTAGAAACTCGGAACATATTCCTGATGAGACTGTCTACTTTGTTTTTGAACCGAAAGGCAATGTTAGGATCTGGCGCGAATAGTCAGAACACCCTTTTGCTTGACGACTGTCCTATCATGAATGTCGGGAATAGTCCTCTGAATGTCATGCATCCAATGACATTTACTCTAGAGTCAACGGAGTCGGACAAGAACGCCGTTCTCCCCGGGGTCGTTAAGTACCTTTCCGGGTTGTTAGAGTAAGGCTTGCCGGTACCCGAATATATTCGAAGGAATCCAGGCTCTGGATGCCCTCGACTTTCCCCCGGTGACCCTCAATGGGAGGACTTTCACTATAAGAAACCCGTGTTTTTTGTTATGTCTCCATTCATGTCAACGTGTTTTGTTGATGTCTTGGTGTTAGCCAGTAATGTCCCCCTGAACGTGAGGATGTCCACGCGTCAATAATGAACAGTGGAGGTGGGAGGGTATTGAAACACGTTGTGAAACAGGAGACGCGACGATGTTTCCGGCAACGTGTCCGTCTTTGAGGACGTCACCAAGGACATCATGGGTGACGCGAAACTGCCACGTTGGCAGCGGACTATCGTTTCATCTGAGGTAAGAACGTGAAAGTTACTGCTGTGCAAGGTAGAAAGCTGCCCAACAGTAAAAAAACAGCAAGACGAGCAGCAGTGTGGAGGAGGAGAACAAAAAAGGCTTTACCCTTTAAATTTTTATTTTTTTTTATTTCTTGGAAATTAATTTTTTTGATTTTATAATAAAAGGAATATTTTGATTATTGTCATTCTGATTTGTCTACTTCATATAAAACTTTTTAATAATAAAATTTACTTCTAGAAATTAAAAAAAAAATTAAATTAAATTTTTTATTAATATATTATTTAAATTGATTATTTTGTAATATAACCTAACATACTAAATTTAGTACTGTATATTTAAATATTAAAAAAATATTTATAACTTAATATAATATTAAAGTATATTTTTTCTACAAAATCGAGAATTTAAAAAAAAAAAGAATTTGCAAAGTTCTAAGTGGCAATACCTATGTGGACATATTATATATTTTGTAGTTTACAGCTGTTCATCTACATGGCAAGCACAATTCCACATCGACGAACCTCACACGTCACTCTGTGTTCAGGTCCACGTCACTAGAGACATCCAACTCCATATGTCTTCAGTGACGTCACTATGTCTCTAAAGACATCCTCCAGATGTCCTTGAGAACATTGCAGAAACACGAGGATGTCTTTGCAGAAATTCGGCAAAAAGTTTTACGAGACCTCCCACCTGGGTGTCTCCGTAGTCATCCTCGGAGACATCACCAGAAACATCAAAAGGGACATCCATATGCGGTCATGTTTGAGTGGATGTCACCTGTGTCTCGTATGACGTGGCTGTTGGCACTAGTCCGAACGTGTTGTACGACATCCCCTCAGATATTTGCATGTTGTTACTGACATGTCCGCGGTGACATCCGCAACAATGCAACCCGTGTCTCGAAGAATGTTTTCAGGGATGTCCACGAAGACGTCCCTAAAAACATCTACCATAACATTCATGATGCAGCATGGCGTCTTGGCACAGATATTGACTATGACACGGTAGAGGACGTGAGAGGCCGTCAGCAAAAACATGTAAAATGTCCTCCGATACATAGTAATATCAGCATACACGTCCGAGGGGATGTCCCGGCGGATAGATGAAGGGGGCAGTAAAGTACGGTACTACGAGCAAAATGTCCAAAAATCACTACTCCTCCTCAATCTCAACTTGGTTGTTGGTTTCTGTTCCGGTTACGACATAGCTCCCTCCCGTCGTAGCAGCTCTCCGAATTGGGTCCGTTTCCAAAATCGGCGGTTGCAAGCCCTGGAAGTCCTCGTCGTCACCAACAGCGATAGCGTTGGCCACTAGATGCTGATGATGGGGTGTGTTTCGCCTCCCTCTAACTTCTGTTCTACAAACAATCTTCCACCCGAGTCTCGTAGGGTCATCACAGAAAAACACCTGCTGACAATGCAAGGGGAATGCAAAGGAATCCGCATGTACTCTGTTGTCCATGTGGTTGAAGTTTGCCACGCTGAATCCGTACTTGTCACGTTCAATGCTAGGAACTCGCACATCCCGTGACGCTTTAACCCACTCGCATAGCAACACCGTCGTATAGTGATTACGGTAATCCAATTCCAATATCTCCTCGATGTACCCGACATACTCGGCAGTATGATCAATGGGCCTCCCATTGCGAATCCCCCAACGCAATTGCTGTGTATAGGTGGCCACCACACGGGAGTCCCGAGTTACAAGGCCTCCTTCTGAAGTCCTAACACGCAAATGCATCCCAAATGCATACATTTGTCGGTGGGAGGTTGCATAACGCTCCGGCGGACATGAATACTGTATCACGTCCTCGTCCAAGAGAACTCCAGCCTGCTGTGCTGCCTGCACCCGTGCCTTCAGCCAATTAACAAAGCTTGGCAAATCACTCAGTTTGGGTGGGTATGTCACCGGTCTACAAGGTCGACGACGTCGTGACAATACTTGAAATGCCTCTCGCTCTTCCCATCTGCGTCCCTTCGCTGTGATGTATTCCCTGAACAGCACATCCACCTCTGTTCTTAGACATGAGAAATGTACGGTAATCATGTAGTGCACCTGTGACGTTGGGATTTATCCCCTAAGACGTCTCCAGTGACATCCGCCTGTTCACGTGGACGTTGCAAATGACATGTGCACGTCCATCATCTGTACATCCTCCAAAATTCTACAATGTTATGTACAATGTCAGCATGGACAGGCATGTAACGTTCACGTGTCCCCTATTTTGATGCATATGAATGATGTCAAGAAGAACATCAGAAAGTGCTTAAAGAGGAACTCACTCTCGCCACGGCTCCAAGCAAGGTGCGTTGTCAATTATGAATGCGTGTGCATAGCCGCGGACCTCATCGGACATTCTTCGCTTCGTGTGTTCATTCAACCTCAATATCTCATCATTCATATTGGCATCCTCGTTCAGGTCCCATACACGGTGGATTGTCGCTGTATGCCGCTGCATGTACTCTGTGCAGAACCCAAGCGTGTCCTCTAGTCTATAGCCTTCTGCTATACTCCCTTCTGGATGTGCATACGTCCGTACGTAATCTTTCAGTGTCTTCATGTATCTCTCAATTGGATACATCCACCTGCAATGCACCGGTCCGCATAGGAACAGTTGTTCCACGAGATGCACGGGAAGATGAGCCATCACGTTCAGGAATGTGGGCGGAAACTCCTTCTCCAGCATACACGTTGCGATTACCACGTCCCGCATGAGAGCATCAAGGGCGTCTTCCCGTACCTCTTTCTCACATATACGTTGGAAGACTCTGCACATTTTGATGATAGCTACGCGCACCTCTTCGTCCAGCAAGTTCCGAACAGCCACCAGGAGAATCTACAGGAGGTAGTACAATCATCATGTTCGACTTCTGAAAACGAAAACACAAGAAGGTGGAAATAATCATGGCTGCGATCACCTCTGGGCTCCTACGCTGCGTATGTCTCGACAAACATCAGCATTGTTTGGCCAAACATTGAAATGTCATAGACAACATCATCGTGTCTTGCAGAACATTTGTTTGTGTCCAATTCAACGTCCACATGTTTTGCAAGACATGGCTTACAGGAAAGGGTCCATACAAGAGAATCCTCAAAAACAGACATTCACAGTTCCCATGCAATGCACTATAGCTGTTACAAATAAGTGTATTCTGACTGAAGGTAATTTAAGAGTAGTACCCATACCTGTTGCATGAGGACATGATAGTCGTGTGTCTTCATGTATTGCAGCTTTCCGTCCTGCAGCCGCTTGTGAATTGCTCCCACGTAGTTTGTGGGAGTGCGGATGCTGGAAACAATGTGCACAAACTCTCGCTTCTCCTCAGGCTTAAGTATGTACGGTGTCTGCAGCATGTAGTATTCGTCACCTCGGCGTCGGGGGGGCTGCAGCCATATCTCCTCACGTATGTTCAAGTCCTCCACATCTTGACGACTTCCTGGGCTGTCGTTCATTCTAAACAATGTCTTCAGAATGTTCTCGCATAGATTCTTCTCGCAATGCATGACGTCCAATACGTGTCGAACCTTGAGATGCTGTTAGAATGAACCATGCATGTTGATTAGATTTGTAATATTTCATGTGCGTTTCTAAGAACACTGCCATGCGGTTCTAGAAACATCCCTCTGCTGCTGAGGATGTCCAACAGTATGTCTGCAAGAACATCTTCCATAACGACATAGACATCACAAGTAACGCTGCGACGTCTACCATGACAGCAACATTGACACAATGCATCCGGTATTTGTTCCAACAGCCAGCATATACGAAGTGTTCACCTGCCAGTACGGAAGTTCGACTCTCGTGTAGTGTACAGGGTCACTTGGAGATCCTTCCCTGCCACCAAGATCTAAGTATGACTGCCGCCACGTTGCGTAACGGATGACATCTGCACCTGACATGGTTCGAGGCGCTGTCCGGTTCTCACGCTTCCCATTGAACCTAGTGTTCCTACGGTACGGATGGTGACGAGCAAGGTACCGACGTGCTCCTCCATACACTATCTTCGAACCTCGTGTCGTACGGTCGGGACGCATATCCCCTCTCTTCGCCATCCGTGCATCTGTCTTCGGGCCACATTCATGACATCCTTTATATCCCTTATAGCATAGGCCTGAGATTAGGCCGTATGCAGGGAAATCCGAAATGGTCCACATCAACAATCCACGTAGATTGAAGCGTCGAGACCCCACGGGTTGGATAAAATCCTGTGCGGCAACTCCTCGCCAAAGTTGGTGTAGCTCCTTCAACAATGGGCGCACAAACATGTCGATGTTTGTTGCAGTTGGGGAACGCTTCCCTGATATCAATATGCACATGGATATGAAGAACTTCTTCGTCACAAACCAAGGCTCCAAATTGTAGATTAAGACCAGCACTGGCCATGTAGACCAATTTGTGTTGCTCAACTTGAAAGGATTGACACCATCCAGTGCTAAAGCAAGACGCATGTTGCGGTCCTCACTTCCGAAGCCGTCAAACACGACGTCCGTGTTGATGTGTTTCCATGCTGGGCTGTCAATCACGGATCGCATCACGCCATCGTCACTAACGTGCTTTGTGTGACCTGTCAACATCCCCGCAATTTCTGGTGATCGCCACATCCGTTTCAAGCGGGGAATGAGAGGGAAGTGCCTAATCACCTTGGCTGGGATGGAGTTAGTGCCCTCCAACCATCGGGACTTGGAACACTTTGGGCATGTCTGCAACTCCGCATGTTCATCCTCATAGACTACACAACCATCAGGACATGCATGGATGTTGTTGTAGTTCAATCCCAACCTTCGAGTGGTCTTCGATGCGGCGTAATGACTATTGGGCAGCTTGTTGCCTACAAGGAGCAAATCCTCTGCCAAATACCGCAGCAACTCACTGGTGAACGTGTTGCTCACCCCAAAAACAACACACATGTTCATGATGACGATTGTAGCGGAAACAACGCTGGTTCTAGATCCCGCATACGGCGGTGTGGTGGCTTCCTCATACAATTGCTGGAGGCCATCCACCGTATCACTATCAATGTCGTCGTCCTCTTCCAAGTGTTGTTGCCCCTCTGCATCCCTATGCAGTGCATCACCACGGTCGAGGGCCTCCATGACCTGGCGCTGGACGTTGTGATTCTCATCCAATGCAGTAACGTCCTCTGTAACATGATTACGTCCAGAGATGTCGTCGGCGATGTCCGGCAGGACATCCGAAGCGCCAATGTTTGGTGCCTGCTCTACAACGTCATCGTCATATGCAATGTCCTGGACCCAGATACCGTCCTCTGGATATCCAGCGGGAGGATCCCCACCTATCATGGAAAACGATAAACAAGGATGTCAACCGACTCTCGTGTGGTGCTCTCGAATGACGTTTATACGTTTGCGCTGACCGCCGTGACAATTTCGGCAAGGGCAGTGGTATGACGCTATATTCTGCTCCGTTGCCACTCGTAGCTCTGTTTGTAGTATGAGATCAGCAAGAGGGATGTGACGCAGTGTACGGCCGTCGTCATCGATCCGGACTCTTGCGCCGCTGCGACGCCTGCCCGTACGCATGGTTCACGTGGCTAGCAACACATATACAATGTCAGAGATGTTGTTCAAAACTCATACCTGATGTGAAATCACCTATTATATTAGGAGTTAACTATACAGGTGGTGGTATGATTTGTCATCATGTCCTTCACAATGTCTATGACCATGTCTTCGAGAATGGAGTGACGTTTAGACAGGCATCCCTACGGACATTCCATCGGACGTCCCAACGCCCAGCCCAATGTACGTCACTCACCACTGCTTCTTTTGCCTGTAGTCGATGGCCGGGCATATGAAGATGGCGTTGTTTGTTTAATGTCACTACTTCAGTACGAATGAAGTGTCCATCGACGGCTCGACATACACTCACGCATTCCAAATCAAGAAGCTCCCAACTGCACTTGCAACATGCTCTGCAATGAAAACATAATGATGATTCATGTTCCGACAAAGGGGATGGGATACGTTACATTCAATGATCGGAAGTGAACAGAACTGAATTTCTGAATGAGGATGGGAGGAAGAACGGTCAACAATGTGTACATTACATATTCGCAAGTGTTTATATAGTCAAAGATGGCTTCACTCCCTATTACCGAAGCCTCTGAAGCGAACGTTCACCCATGAAGTAGTAAACATCATCACGTTGAGTTGGACATCCTCATAAACAGAAAAACATCCGGACGTTACAAGTGACGTCCTCCTAAACATAGAAACATCATAACGTTACTAATGACATCCGTGTCTACCACTCAGACGTCTATAAAGAACGACATCCTTATCACAGAATAGGTCCAAGAACCCGGCTTCAGTATGGAGGCCTCAAAGATGCCAGTACATCATCTCCATCGATCATAGCAAAAAAGACTTGATCGTACAGCCAGTGGTCGTAATCATCCTCCCAAGTGTCAAAGGGATAACAATCCTCGTAGAACCATGACATGCTGAACATGTTCTTCTACTATACATCATCCACGGTCTCAGCCAAGAAATCCTGATTGTTCATCAATCCATGCTCGTATAAATACATGTGTTTGCTATGTAGAAGCACTAGCCGTTGCAAGTACGCGACATGTTGTACATCATAATCTTCGAAAGGATATGGTTCATACGGATGATCACACTCTCCCACAGATTTGACATCCGACCCTGCCTCCTCATGCAACGTCATGGGGATGCAGCGACACGGCTCAATGACCTTGTAATTGTAGCACAGTAAACATGATGTGCATGTACACGTCCATGTCTAGGGGGTTACAGACGTCGGATTTACCATTGACAACATTTCAGAGAACTCACTGACGTCTCTACAGATGTCTGCAGAGACATCAACAAAGACATCCACCAAGACGTGTGCATGTAACGCACATTGTTTATGAACACTTACTAGGAATCAAGTGTCTATAGTTTTACAGAGCACTACCACTACACAAACGAGGAGAATGGTATTGAAGTCATGTATATCTTCATGGTATGTAGCTCACCCAGTGTCACAGAAGTTGGTATTGGACACATACTGATGCATGGTATAAAAAATTATGTAGTTAGGGAAGTTCTGTTTATGTACTCACCCAAATAGGGCAGTGACCGCTCAAGAGTGTCTTGACTTGGTCTTTGTTCCGCCGTGAGAGGATCCCTGTCATCACAGAACAATGTCAGTATTCGACTCTTCAAAAGCAAGACTCTTGTCTTAACAACGCTGAATAGAACTTTAAGTCGTCCACGTTGACGTTCTCTATGACGTCCCGGTTAACGCTTAGACGTCTCAGAGAACGTGTGGATGTCATTTCCTAATTTAAGTGCAGTATGCTCAAAGATGAAGGCAACATAGAACTCCCGCAGATTAACTAATTCAGATAGCGCACACATGTCCAACTGTACGTAATTCACACAGAAATGACAATACATATATACATTTTATAACTTCTTCAACAATTTATGGATTCTTCTAGGGTGCTCTCGTACACAGACAGACCTAGTTGTCATTACAGAACGCATGGGACATTCTCATGTTACACGTTACGTCTACAGAGATGTTCTTGTGGACGTTACAGCGTTTGTAAGAATGTCATTTGAGATGTCTCCTCGGACATCTCTAGAAACGTGGGGATGTCCACAGGGATGTTCATGGCCACGCATTTGTCGGGATGGCCTGCACTCATTTACTAGTCCACGTGTCTAACGTAGTGCAATGAATATCATACAGACAGAAGAGGACATCGAAGGTGCGTGCGGGACATTAGGATGGGGTCTTTGGAAATCCTATTGTGGTGCATTTCACATGAGTGATGTAATTCAAACATGGCAGTTAGTAGACACTTTGCAGTGCAACCTAGGGTTTTTGTAGTGAGAGATACCATACCAGCACAGGTTCGAGAGTTCGACGTCACTGAGGCCGTATAGGACTTCAACAATTTTGTAGAGCAAATTGCGAGGGTGTCTCCCACAACTGCAAACATGAGGGAGAAACGCCAAATTCCATCGACTCAAGTGAGGAGGAGCGAGCGCTTGAGCAAGGCCGTGGACGCAGTGGAATCAGCTCCACCGACAACACCAAACCCCACGTCGCAAAAGGTATGGACCACCTCCACAGCACCGCAAATCCTAGGAAACACAATAAATCTTGGCGGCGTTCTCAGTTCTTCCGCTCCGACACGTGCTTTGTAGAAGACTGCACGGGTATAGGTACCCTTCGGGGATATTACTCCCAGCGACGGCGGAGGACGTGCCTGCGTTGGGTGGGGCGACGGATCACCTTTGGGCTCCACTTTCCTACATGGGGGTGCAGCCAAGGACCGCAGATCACCTCGTGGGAAGGAGTCACTTCGGGTGAGGGACGTGAGAGGAATTGGACGTGGGAAGGGACGCGCGGAGATTCTTGTAGGCTGCAGTTGGAAGCCGCACCTTCGGCACCGTGACAACGGGGTTTGATTCGTGCTTTGCTTTCGCTTTACATCCTATTGAAATTGCTGCAATTTAGATCAGTATCTTTTGTTGGTGGACTCTGTGCATGATGTGGAGCTTCTAAGAGGTACATCTGTTTTAGGTTCATATTTTGTAAGCCCATGATGTCGATGTCTGGATGTGTGGGGTTGTGCGTGCTGTGATTGTCCAAAGTTTCACTTGTGTCTATTTCAATTTCGATGTGGAGCAAAGTGGAGGTCGGCCGAGGTAATGCCCACAGTTGGGAGTGCTCTGTTGACGTTGTCTAGGGTTTGTTGACCCTGAGCAGGGATAGTTGTTTACATGGCTTTCAGGTGTCTCGCCTTTGACACTCTAGGAAACGTCTTCGTGTTTCAGCCTACGCAAGGTCACTGTTGAACATGTGTGTTACTTTAGGTTAATTTTATCATGCTGTCAAAGACGTCGGCATGTCCCGCGCGATGTCTTCACGTTGTTGGAGACGTCCACCGGGTTGCGGTCCTGTTGTCGGTAACACTAAGCGAAATTGGAGGTTTCTGGGTTTGGGTTGAAATATTCATTTGCCGTATTCTAAGACGTCTTCATGTTTTAGGTTGGGCCCGGAAGCTCTTGAAGATGTATACCTGTTCTTTGTGATGTGACTGCGCTGTTGGAGACGTTAACATGTCTTGCAGGACATCTTGGCGTTGTAGGCGACGTCTGCAGGGTTTCGGCATTCAATTTTCTTGACAGCGTATGTGTTATGGAGTGATTATGTGGTTAGTGAATATGTGATAAATCTGGGAGCATTTTTTTCCTTGGTGAAGTTCTACCCATTGCCTTATTGGTAAGAAGAAGACTTGGTTATACAACGTTCAGCAGTATCTATGACTGTATCTAGGCTGGTTTTGGTTTATTATTTTTATTGTGTGGAAGAAAGAGCGTGCTCTTGTATCCTTTGCTAGAATTAGTCTGCTCTTACTGATAATGATGATTTTAATTTGGGATGTGACTGCGATGTTGGAGATGTTAACATGTCTTGCAGGACGTCTTAGCATTGTTGGCGACGTTAGAAGGGTTTCGGCGGTAATATCGGTGTAGTTTGGGAAATCACCACGAAATCACTCTCGTTGATTTTAGTGTTTTTTGTTTGTCAAAGGCAAGCCTTGTGCTGTTTATGAATGATCTCCAAACTTGCTGATTGGGCATTCAATTTTCTTGACAGCGTATGTGTTATGGAGTGATTATGTGGTTAGTGAATATGTGAAATCTATGAGTAATTTTTTTCTTGTTGAAGTTCTACCCACTGCCTTAAGAATGAGAGTTGGTTATGCTGCGTTTAGCATCATCTACGAATGTATAGGTTGGTACTAGTATTTTTTTTATTTCACTTCGGCGTGGAAGACAGACCGTGCTCTCGTATCCTTTGCTACAACTAGTAATGATGCTTGCTGATTATGTTCTCATTATTATGGGATGTTACTACACTGTTGGAGACGTTCGCATGTCTACAGTGATGTTTCAACGTTATTGGAGACGTTTAGGATGTTGTATTCAATTTGTGTGTTCTTCTCTCGGTCGTTGACTTGTTCTGCTGTTGGTGTGCGATGGTTGCTGCAGAAGGAGGGGGAAGCCTTCGTGGAGTGGCCACCTCATCGGGTCAGGATGCCAAAGTTGCACGAGAAAATGAAGAAGCGCAACCGGTCGCCTCCAATGCAACTGGACTGTCCGTCAAGTGATGGGGATGATGGAGCTCCACAGGAAGTTCTTGAGCGGCGAACAAAGCTGAAGCTTGATGTGCGTGGTAGCTCTAAAGGGAAAGGCAGGGCCCAGGACACACGAGCGGCTTTGACAGCGAAAGGGAAGGCCACACTACGGATGAAAGAGCTGGTGATGTAGCGCGACTTCCGGTGAGTTTCTTGCTTTTTATTGCACAATGAAACTTAAATTCATTGATTCCGAAGTCCCTACTGACAAGTAGAAGTTTGTTTTCTGACGTCCCCGGCGACGCGGTGGAGGACATGCAGACGTCTCTGCAGACATCCTAGTAGTCACGGCGATGTCTTACAACGTATGACATAGTTAAAGCAATCGGTTTAAGGGTCGTTGTTGCTTACCTTGTTTGTAATTTCAATATTTTAAAATGCAAAGTCGGTAATGTTTGGAGTTATTTATTGCCTTTTATGTTGTGTGTTGTATTCCACTTTGTACGCTTTGTATGAAGTAAATTTTAATCTTCAATTCCGAGTACGTAGTGGAATTCAATGTGAAGTCTGAGGCCTCTGTATGAATTTCTATTTTGAAGACTCGTGGATAAGAGTAGTGGAACTGTGAGGATCTTGTATATTATTCTTTTGTAACGCTGGCATAGGCGGGGACGTCAGTGAGGACACAGTAATGTTACACGTGACGTGCAGACGTCGTTGTGGACGTCCGTGACGCCCTACAATGGATGTGATTGGGGCTTTTAACATTTAAATAGGCAATGGTTTCTTTTGTACAAGAGAGGATATGAAGACGAAGACGACGAAGAGGAGGAACATGATCCAGAGGATGAGGAGGTGGAAGACGAGGACATATTTCAGGACACAACACCGCCTTGCCATAGCAACAGGCACGCCTTGGTGGGTCGCGAGAAGATCCTGGAGAAAAAACCCATCACAGTTGATGAGAAAGGTGAGCCTTACGGTGTGTTAGTGGGGGCCTTCGAGGCGTAAAAAGTGATTTGCGGGCCTTGGCTACGAACTTGGATCCCTGTTACAACTTTGTTGAGCAGGACGAGGCAACCAAGGAGCGATTTATCAAGCGCCTGTGGCAAGGTAAAGGAATGCTTTATATGTGTGACATTGAATCCTGATTTATTTAGAGTGCTTACTTCGCGTATTGCTCTCTCAGTCATCCCCTGTCAAAGTACCGCGGATTTTAAGGCTCATTATAATTTCGGTCACCTTGCAGTTTGTTCTTGACATGGAGTTGTTTTCGGTGACTGCTGTGGATCACGCTGCATTTGCCTTGCAGCCTGTACCTGACATGAATTGAATCTCCGTGCTTTGAGACTAGGTCGCCTCCATTGCAATGATGTGCTGGTTGCATTTCACTTCTTCTCGTCCTTGCTGTACCATGTGTACTGTCTGATTTCTGTTGTCTAATGTTGGTCTTCCAACTGCTTTGCTTCGCCTTCCTTTGGGAGGATTTTGTCTTCGATGTCGGTATTTATGTATGATCTTCATCTTGAAAGTGTTGCGGAACTTGCGGTCTCTCTTGGATTTTTGCTTTGCAGGTTGCGTCTCTTGAGATCGAAGTTGTTCTCGGCACTGTTGTGCCGTCCTTCGATGATATCTTAATGTGTCTTGGATGTAGGAGATGTCCACTGAGATACGATCATGTCGATGAAGACGTGGAGATGTCCATGGTGACATCCAAGGACGTCCAACCCTGTCTCACTGCTGGCCTTGTCCACATATTTTTTAGTGTGCATGGTCATTTGCAATTGTAAGATTGACCGTCTTAATCTGGATGACTTGTACTTCTAGTTTTTCGAGACGACTGACCACGGTGCATTCATGATTTTCTATTTTTGCAGGTTGGGTGGTGAAGGGGGAAAGGAAGAACATGGAACCCGAGTTCATTCGCATTAGGGTGAACAAGATTTTGATCAACCGCCGTTTTTGCCTCAACCGGATGATCGACAACAAAGAGCGCAAACCACCTGAAGTTACCGATGCCCAGTGGAATAGACTCGTGCAAAAGAGGGCCACTGAGGAGTCACGAATAACAACAGAGAAGATGCGAAAAGTCACGAAGGGGAAGGGATCAAAGTCCAAGTCTAAGATGGCTTCACTCCGTGAGGCGGCTGTAGTAAAACTGGTATGATAAATTCCTTCTTGGCACCTTTATTTTGTTGTATGTTGGGCTTTGGATTGTCTTCTTTACTTATAAAGAACGACATGTTGTCAAAGAAGATGTCCTGTATAGTCATATTCGAAGCTATACGTTCGGTGTGGGACACTGCTGCAGACGTTTATGGACGTCTTCGATAACGCGTGGACGTCTTCCAAAACGTCGAGACATCCTTGGACGTTTTGGATGACATCTACACGTCTCGGACAACGTCTACATGTCTTCATCGTTGTGAAGGATGTTGCATAGGACGTCTATGTATGTCTTGGGAAACGCGGATGTCTGTCCACTGTGGGTCTTAACCGTCGCAGAGTTTGGGTGTACAAGTCCGTTGTTGTTTATCATTGACTTCTCATGTTCTAACGATGTTTTGTTTGAATCGTGCGAGACTCTTCGCCATAATCGAGAACCCTGGGAGTCTGAGATCGTGGACGAGATCGAAGAACGAATTCAGGAGGAGAAAGAGAGCGCAGGTGGTACTGCGGAGGATGACCTCGAAGACTTGCAGAGCCGCTTGGTTGAGTTGGAGGGACAAATGGATGCGACAAACGAGCGTCTGGAGGCGAAGATTGAGTCCTCGAACAAGCGACTAGAGTCGAAGATTGAAGACTCCACACAACGCATGGAGGCCATGTTTTGGGAGCTCTTGGCTGGGAAGACATCGCACGCAGACTCAACACTGACCCAATCCACGGATCCCCCAGAGCGTGTCCATTTTGTGGCTTTGCAGGAACCTCCACCGCCCACGCCCATCACAGAGACAACGCGCCCAACCTCGCCAATCCATGCTGCCTCTGGCGTCTCACATCGCAGCGGCCACGAGGATGTTGGAATGGTGGTTGGGCAGGATGTTGGGGGAGACCCTTCTATTGAGGCCGCAGAAGGAGAGGGCACCGGGGAGGGGGAAGATATACTTGGCTTCACAGAAGCACCGAACGAAGGCGACAAGGCTCAAGAGGATGATGTTTACGCAATCTTAGATACGCCGGTGTCTGCAAAGCCTTCCCAGCAGTTAAAGTGATGGAGGATGTGCTTAGAGGAACTTCAGACGTCATCACGTTGTACAGGACATCTGGACTAGCATGTTGGAAACGCGTGGACGTTTTTGGTAACATCTTCGCGTCTGTGTGGATGTTGTTGGACATGTCTAGGAACATAGCAATATTTCAAGCGACATTGTCGTGACAATTTAGCTGTGTTTAATTTTGATCAGTATATGTGTTGTTATCGTCTATGTAATCACTACGAACTGTAAGCCATTCATATCTCAGATTGTGTCTATGTCATATTACTATGAAGTTGATAACATGGGTGTACATGGGCTTATAAACTTCTTTGTTCTACATATAGCAGGGCTAGTGTTGATGCTGTGACTAATTTTCGAACTTGTGATGAATTCAAGGTGCAGGATGACATGGAAACACCGGGGGGGTCTGCGGGAACTGAACGACGTAGAATGCAACCAGGTAACATGCTAAAGGCATTGTCAAAGACACCTAAGCCTGTAGGATTGTCAAAATCGGGGAAGAGCGACACGCAGAAGTCAACGGGAGCATCCAAAGTGACAAAGGTTGATGCAACAAAGGCAGCCGAAATGTCCAAACAGGGGAAGCCGCTTCTGAAGGTTGGAAATATGTTCACCCACTCCATATTTGGACTTGTATGTGGGCATATTTCTTTTTGGAACTATGCGGTGGGTAGTAATGTACATTTTCCAATGAGAGAGTGTCAGAAACTATATTATCCACAATATACCTAGACATTGCATAAATATAGTTCGCTGACATTTCACAAGTACAGGTAGGGACTTCAACAAGAGCAGAGGCGGCCAGGAATAAATGACATACGGGGCCTGCAAAGAAATGGGTGAGTGACTTCACCAAAACCTTAGAAGTTCTGAAATCTTGATGACTGTTACAAGTCGAAGTTGGATTAAAGCAGGCGGACAAGAAGGACTTTATTGCAGATGTCTCTGAAGACGTCCGCGGAAACATGTGGACGTTTCCATGCCAGCGTACGACGTCTGGTAGAACATCTCTGCAGACGTCTTGGCCCATATTGTAGCATGTATACCAAAGTGTCAGTCATCCAGAACGTCGAAATAGTTCATGATTAAGGATATGTGTGCATGCACGATTGGACCATGTATCTTATGATGGTCCTGCGATTAGTAACTAATGCAATAATGTATACTACTCTATCACTAGTTTAACCGAAGGCACTGTTGGCATGTTGAATAGGTGGAGCAATGGACAAGCATAGAAATTAATGATACACACATGGGAGCATCGACAGGCTGCGAAGACATTGGAGCCAGTGGAAGATGTGGTTACCTGAATGTTAGAAGAGACGTATTGTATGACATCTAGATTATGACACGGGATGTCTGGGGGGACGTCCGCGATGTCCTAGTGAATGTATGCATGGTCACGTTAGTATGCTACGTGGGACGTCTACGTATATGCTTCGATGTTCCCTGGAAGACATTGTCCATGGCGTGGGAATGTTATCCCGGACGACTATGTAATCATGATGATGTTTTTTATGACAATTTTTTATTGACATGAGGATGTTCTCTACGACGAGTATGTGTTGAGGACGATGTTCATGCCCCCTGTTAGACATGACGTTAGAATGTTAGCGTAGACGTCTGCGTCATCACGATGACATTTTGCAGAATTATTCTTATGTGACAAGTGGATGTTACCTACATCGGCTGTGTGATGAGGTTCATGTTCATTTAACGCGTTGGACGTGATGTGGTCATGTTTTTCTAGATGTCTATGTGAACATGGTGATGTCTTTCACAACAATTGTTCTATGACAAGGCAATGTTTTGTGGGACGGCTATGTGATATGCATGATGTCCATCTAGGACGTCCAACGTGACAATAGGATGTTCTCTAGGACGTCTGGGTGATCATGATGATGTCTCTGAACGCACTTCTTTAGCGACATGGGGATGTTTTATGAGACGTCTACTTTTCAAGGGTTCAGTCTCTTTCTCGGATCAGATAGACGTGCGGACGTATTCTCGGACGTCACGGTCTACGTGATGATGTCTTCAGTAACACCTATGACATGGCGAGTGGATGTCTTTCGCGACGTCTACATGTCGTCGTTGATGTCTTGGTAACACGTCACACATGACGCAGAGATGTTTTCAGGGACTATTGTAGGGTCACGACGACGTATTTCATAACATCCATAAATTTGAAGTAGATGTTTTCAGAGACGTCTTGAAGAACATTATGACGTCATCATATAGACGTCCGCGTGTTCACAACGACGTCCACATAGACAGTACTCGTGTCTTCTACAGCACGTCTCGTATCCTCCAAAACATCATCAAATACACGCCGTGAACAATACCATGTCTCAGGAGATGTCACGTTAGACACGCATAAATTTTATGAGACATCCGCGATGACACCTTCTATAACCACGTACATGGATAAGCAACGTACCTCAGAACCTGGTCATGTCTATGGACATGTCCTGTGCAACATGGCAATGTTCGACAAAACAAACATCCACAGCCAGTACGCGTCGTTGTAGACATCCACGTCGACATCTCCACGTCAATCTGGGACATTTTGTAAAATGTAGCCATGTTCCCAGAGACGTCCCAGCAAACATGAATCTGAAAAAAAAACGACGCAAATCTCTGCTGACGTGGCACGCCACGTCACTCTTTCCCGGGTCCACATCAGAGGCCACGTAGGTCCACATCACATGCCACGTCAGATGCCACGTCACCAATGGAGAGGATGAATTTCCCGGCCATGTGGCACTATCCGTCATCCTGCCGCTTAGGTGTCGTCTACGTGGCGCCCAGTTGGCACCATTTCCAGCCTCCCAAAATCTCCGAAAATCATCCCTGTCGCAGGGATGTCCTCGCATTTTTGGTGATGTCCCCACGCGTTATAGCGTCTTACACACGTTGGTACGTCAGAGGGATGTAAATTCGGATGTCTACATGTCTCCTGGGACATGATTCAAGACGTGACAAAAAACATGAATTTCTTATAGTGTTTGTTCTGGCGTACCCTAGCAGTAGGCGTCCCCCTCGTGTCGTTGCATAGTAATTCGGCGTCGGCAGGCAGCCGACGCCGAAATCGCCCAATTTTGCCAAGCTTTGACATTCATGTCTGTAACACCATTTTTCTTCGAAATAAAATTCCTTACAATAATCACAGTCTCCCTTGCACATGGCTCATCCCTTATTGTATGCATTTGAATCGACTTTTCCATTCAAGTGGACTGTCATGTTGAGGAGATTGAGGAGCTGGTTTCGATTCCAAAAAACCCGGTCATTATAATACTCGATGACAGCTCACCGGAGAGACCGAGTCGTCACCCGATCGACGGCTCGCAGTCATCAGCTTCCGTCTCCGACATTCGTCCTTCCCACCTCTTCTGTACCGAAGCTGACGATCGAGACTTTGCACCATTAACGATGGAGGAGGTGGTGCCCGAATGTGTCCACCGAGTTCCTGTCGAATCCGTCGCGGACCACGGTATCAACCGAGATGGGGATAGCCAAGACTTTGCCTTTGACGGAGCTTGGCCTGGGGCGGTCGGAGTAGTCGGCGGGCCGCCGACAGCTGCATCTACCCAATACCCGGTTGCTAGTGTGAGCTCCGAAGTTGTTCCGAGGAACATTCAGGTGGGTCCTTCAAGATACTACCTCGTCCTAGAAGTTAGAGGGCTTCTAATGGCTGAAAGATATGGTTATCGTGGAAAAGATAAGAAGCCCCATTTTCATCAAAAACCTAGGCCGGGTCTCCTTGAGTTTCTGACGTTCTGCCAGTCCAACTTCGGATTGACATTCTGGTCCACCGAGAAATATCAACCCATGATCAGACACATGGGTTATTTGCGCGAGGTGTGCCCTGACCTACATAATGGCGTTCGAGAGATGACCAACGGGTATTGTGATATATCTGCCTGGTCGAATCCCAAAACAATGAAGTGCGACATGCTGCTGAAGAGGCTTGCTCGTCTTTTTCGAGATAGACGTTATCTTATTGGGCCTGATGCGAATGAACGGAACACACTTTTGATCGATCATTACCCCCTCCGTAATATCCTAAATGATCCTTTTAATGCGGTGCATCCTTCAATATTCACATACTCTCCCCCAGAACACACTCTTCCTGGAGAACAGACGTATCTTCAGAGTATGTTGATTCCTTGGCTTAAGGGACTACTCGAGTCCAGATTCAGCGTCCAGGATTACTGCAGGCTGAACTCTGATTTGGGTCAGCGTCGTATTTTCCCGGGATCAGCTGTCCACAACAGATACCGAGAAGTCCTCTCTTCTTTCCAAGAAGGCTACGACAAGCCAGGTTGTCTAGATGAAGTGATGGCCAAGTTGACAGTCACTCCCCCACCTTAGAGAGCCATATATTCTTAGAGGGCCTCTCGAAAGGGCACTCACTTAAATTCACTGGACCCTGGCCCATCGTAATACATGGATAAATGTTACAGACAATTTCATGTAATTACTTTTATATATTCATCTCAAATTTTGCTGAACTACTTTTCTCTTTTATATTCCTCGCATATTTCATTTGAGTGGTTTGTTTCTTATCCATCTACTTGTTGTAGTTTCCTTCGTCGGCGGCCCGCCGATGTGTTTTACTTCTTACTGCCAGCCGTAGTTTGCATTGTGACAATGTTTCTTTAACATTTTCCAGGGAACATCCTTCCATTTCAGATGCCTGCACGCTCTTCCATCACCGATTCGAAAATGTATTGTACTATGCGTCAATGGTCTTCTTTGCTATGTGGACCCTAACAAGTCGATATCTTCTGATTTCCCTCATGGGAATGTTGTCCGGAGGCCGGGTCTAAAAAAACTATTCGATATGTTGCTTCCGCGCTTCAACATCGGACTCTGGTCAACGATTCCTCTAAACAAGTTAAAGCCGCTCTTGTTGCATATTCTTCCGGAAGGTGTCTTTCAATGTTTGTCGTTTGTTTACAGCAGAAGTGACTTAGCTGATAGTTCGAGGTTTCAATGGAGCTACAAAACGCCATCCACGCTCTACAAGAAGAAGCAATCTAGGCATGTCTGCAAGCCTTACCAAGTACTGTTTGTGGACGTTGAACCCAAGTCGCTCCGACGTACCCCCGACTGGATGTGCTATATCCCCTGGCCGTTCCGTGGTCATTTGACCTCTCCAACCGAAGACGGAGTAATCCCGAATGTGGCGACCGACATCATTCCGCTCATCTTCCCCCTCCATAGATTTTCATCCGTCGCTGAATATATGACGCAAGTTGAACGCCCGGGGCAGGCTCATTGGGCGGTTACGCATGCGCGCAAGTATGGGCGAGCTATCGTCAGTTGGTCGGAAGTTGAATGGTAGGTCTTTCTCCATCGGCGGCCCGCCGACTGTCATTGGTTGAGCGTATTACCTTCGAATCGTCTGATGTCATAATGACAATCCCTAACGCTTTCTATATCACATGTTCTTTATATTCAGACTGTTCTAGAACTTATCTCGCTGGGTAGACTAAGAGGTTTTTTTTAGTAGAATTAGTGATTTGTAAAAGACGTTGTTTTCTCTGCCAGGTCTATTTTGTTGGTCGGCGGGCAGCCGACATTGTACTTATCGTCCTATTAATTTATTTGTTCATGTTCTCTGGCTGCATCTTCGTTGTCTTTCCACTGCCGTTCAATGTTTTCGACGCCATACTCAGAACCCATGTTTGACAATTCCTCCTGCATATCTTTTATCTTCCGCGATTTTTTCCGTATATATTTCCTTGGATTTATTTGTTGCCGTAGAAAAGGTTTAAGCAAATTCATGCAGTATGTTGTCCTTGTCTTTGATCGGCTGTCAGCCGACAATCATGTACTGTGATTTTTCAAATAATATTGTCGTCATTCTATAAACTTTCTAAACCGGTATGTATGATCTGGAATTTGATAAGAACACCCTCATCCATTGGGCGCCACTCGAATCTACGACAGTGGTAGATTTTTCAAACTGCATCAACGCTTTGGCAACATTTTTGGCGTAAACCCTCTCTAGAATGGGTGAAGCCCATTTTCATGAGTCAGCTGTCCGCCGATGAAATGTTCTCGCCACTCTTATTTCTGGAATTTTTTTTTTCCACATTTAGTTAAATATCCGTTTATTGTGTCTGCAACTTTTTTTCCACTCCTCAACACCATCATTTGAAACTCGCCACTTATTTTTTTAGCCATGTATTCCACAAGGTGAACTGAAATTCTTTTGAATTTAAAAACGGTTTCAGAATATGTTTAGCTAATTCTCTTACAAGTGGCTATTTGTCCGTCATTTAGCTCAGTTTTAGCTAAACTTAGAGCATGGTGTTAATCCGGGTTAGTAGCTTGGAGAGAATTTTGTAACTTCTATGGCTTCAGTTTGGATATTAAGCTATTTATATTCAATGAACACATGTGGTATAAAAGAAGTGTCGACTAAAATGTTTTTCTTTTGAATATTATAGTTAGATTTGTAATGTAATGTTATCCGTAGTACTTATTCTTCTAGGAATTTTTGTAGTGATCATCACCTCCCGATTTAATGGAAACTCATATCTCTCCATAGTGTAGTGTTTAGATGTGCACTTTAGCTCTTATGTCCTACGTGTGTTAATTTGGTAGTCGCTAAATCTCCCAATAAAACAAATATGATGTTACTTTCCCACGTACCTCATACCTACCCGCATCTTCACACATAATTTAAAGACTTAAAATTAAAAATCCACTTTCTAAAAATGTGCCCTAGATTTACAAAAGCCGACCTCGGAACCTTGCCTTTTCATGGGCTAATATTTATAGCTTCTTTGACAATATCATAACATCTTTGCGGTTGATATTTTATATGATGTATTGTATAAGAAGATGGAATCCTTTTTCATCATTTGTTCACATTCTATATATATTTTTGAATAAAACATGTTTAACCCCTAGAGGCCCAATAGTCCATGGCCTAGACTCTTGAATGTTTGGGCAAGTTCCTATGGTGTCAATTTGTAACATTCCTATTTGAAATTCTTTCTGTAGATGGAAATTGCTAAAAGCTTTGTGTAAGTCTTTTTTTTTTCTCCTAAATCCGACATTCTATGAAAAAAATTATTGGGTTTTAAATATAGAACACAAAGAACGGGCACGTCATGCACCTTCAAGTACTTTTGCTAGGTCACTCTGTAGAATGTGAAATTTTCAATACTAGCAAGTAATATTTTTTCCCTTCATGGTGTCAAAAAAAATGTCTTGTCTATAGTGAAAAATAGCATAAAAATCCAAGTCAAACATTTTTGCACATTGTCGGACAAGGTACCTAAAAACGTCTTCTTTTCTACATAGAGCTTAGAGATTTTCATTTTTTTGAATTATTTTGAATTATTTTTTTGACAACAATATGTAGTGCAAATCTTCTTATTGATTATTTAAATTATCAATCTAAAACATATTAATGTCACAAAAATATCAATTTCAAATTGACATATTTTATAACCTTCACTCCTTGCAGAGTTTTTCTGAATATGCTACACTCCTCTTTTACCTCTAAAATTTGGTGTTGGGAACTCACATCGCGCTTAACACAATGGTAATGGATTTAGACCTTGTGTAGTGCAAACATTTGACACAAAGTGAGGTCAATTTCTATTGATCCACTGAACGCAAGGAAGAAAATAACCATTTGTTGGACTTGAAACATGTAGATATTTCAATCCGTGCGGTCAAAGATTATGAAATTTTCTTGAGTACGTTACTAAATAAGTTGTATTTGGGATCCTATGGTCAAAACTAGTACCCTAGGGGTTAGTGGAAAATAGCGTAATAATCTAAGTCAAACATTTTCACACATTGTCACACTCCGTCAATCAAGGTACCAAAAACACTTCTTACTTTCCACATTAAACTATGATATCTTCATATTCTTAAATATTATTTTTTCTACCTCAAGATGTGGTCAAAACCTATATATTGATCATTCGGATTATCGTTCTAAAATATAATTAGTTCACAAAACGATATTACGTGAATTTACAATTTAATGAAATGCCACTTCATGCACATTCATTTTGAATACGCTACACCCCTTCTCTATCTCTAAAAATTCTTGTACAAGAAAATAACATCACATTAACATGTTGGTAATGTTTACTGACCTAGTGTAGTGCAAGAAATTGACACCAAGTGAAGTCAAGGGTTGTTGATCCACTCAACACAAGGAAGGAAAAGAACGATGTTCTCAATGTTTCGGGACTACAATCTTTCAATCCATCTTAATTTTTACACATTCTTTTTTCTACTACAACATATGGTGTGTCCTTTCTTCTTGACCGTTTGAATTGTCATCCTAAAATATACTCAAACAATCTGTCTGGTCAAACATTGTGAAATTTTGTGATACAAATTTATAAGGATCCTACCGCTAACTATATGAAACAAAAGGTTATGTTTCTCTATTACTCATGCCACAAGAACGGGCATGTATGTTGATTACAAAAGGTGCAAATTGAATGTTATTCCCTATCAAACTCTAAAATATAATGCTTGAAAGGAATCACTCTTATATCATTGATGGATATAGTGAATTGGAACTTGGGGAAGAGAGCAAGTTGTGAAGGCCAATTCCCCAAATAATGGTGTTGAAAAAGTATTACAAGAGCAATTGTTTTGAAGACAACATGATGTCTAACCCGTAAAAGCTTAAGGCTATTCCACACCAAACACACTTCTTACATCTCATATAAATTTCACAATAAATCAAAATATTTCATTTCTAATAAGCTAACATACATTCCGTATATATATTGTCATGGCCGCAATACTGACATATATCCTACCGGAAAAATTTAAAATATTGTTAACAATGTCAAAATTTGTGACCAACTACAACGACATCAATTATCTAGACTATACCTAAAGTATGCTAATGCATACTCGATCTTCACTAGAGTCGTTATCGTATCTACGACTTGGCCCTGCACCACTCGAGTATGGCCAACTAGAATACATGTCACGCATTGAATTATATTGCACTACCATGAAGCAAGAATCGTCTTCAAGTTTGCGGATGTATTCTTCTTGGCTTTGGATGGTGGCTTCACGCACTTGCCTTTCAAAACCATCTTCCTCTTGGTCACGAGAACTTGAATAGAATTGTGGTGGGATATAAAAATTTCTATGTATGCTACTTCCATAATCATGGAAGGTAGTAGGAACATTATCAAGTATGATTTGTGGCGGCTCCTCCCTCCGGGGATTCAGGTACGTCTCATACGTATTCCTCGTATGTCCATCTGTATAAGTAAAAGGGGTGTAGCTTCTGGTATTGTATTGACCGCTTTAGTAGTAATGGCCTTCGTTTGGATTACCAAATGTAAAGGAGGATGCATTTGGATTGTTGCCATAAGAACAGTCTCTATAGTTATGGGTGCGAAACTCTTCTGCATGTGGTCGTTGTGGTTGTATTCTATCCAAGTTCTCGCCAGAGTGTCGATTTGACCAACAAGGCCAACAATCACTTGCTTGATTCCAAGTTGTGTAAATAAAATGTTGGCTACGATCTAAGAGGTCGACATTACGACCGACCACGGTGCGCCGATCCACATCTTTGTGCAATACAATCTCAGCCCAAACCATAGCCATGTTTGAATATAACATTATCTCCGACCTTGCATTGCGTACATCAACCACAATTGTGGCTTCATGATAGCGATGCATGAAATAAGAGCTCAGGCAATTGCTGGCAAGACCTTCCTGCATCGGCCTTGATATTCTTGCTTGGGCTGTAGGCCTACAATCTCATTAGGTGCGTCACTTTTACATATTTTATGCAGGTGGTGCACGTCCAAGGTGTTTATTCTTCAACCTGCCATCCTTCTTCAGCTACACAATCAGGATCGTCCCTTTCTTCCTAATTAATCTTGAGGGCTTTTCCCTTTGTAGCATTCGGACGTTTAGGCATGTTGCGTACTTGAGAATTTACTGAACTGACAAGTTACTGAACAAATCAAAATGTTCAAAATAATAGTTAATTGGTTAGGGTGCACGTTGAAGTTTAGAGTGGCGACTTGAGGGGGTGCAATTGATACGATTCCTAACCATAGCATGTAGCTCATCTACTAAAGTCGGAGTGAGTGGCGAGTTGCCCGCTATTTATGCCGTCCGCGCAAGGCGGACTCATGCTGTCGGCCGGTATGATTTGTTGGAAGCCTTCTGATTGTGAGCCTCGGGCGGATTGCCTGATCGAACGACTTTGATTGATCCGACGGCCGATGCCGACCTCTCGGCGGATGCTTATGGCCGACCGCATCGCGATCGAGCGGTGCGTGTAAAACTTGCGGTCGCTCTTGGCCGTCTTCCACGTCGTCTGCCTCCACACCCAACAGACGGTGAGCTCCACACCACGGCTCAAAACTTGAGTCTCCTCTGCTCTGGCCTCTCCTCCCTTTGAATCCCTTTGCAACCCATAGCTCCAAGGTGAAAGACGTGTAGCAACTTTCGTTTTTGGGTCAAGAACATCATAGGTGCAATCTAAATCTGGAAATTTAGGCACGTTAAATGTTGCACAAAAGAATGTCTTTCGAATTTGATGTTCATCTCTTAAATTATCCTAAGTCCTTGGCATGTACTAAAACATAATTCACTTTTCAATATTTTATAATCAAGTATAAAATAATACAGGAATTTTGGCCCCACGTGGCACCAATGGCTGCCCGCTTCAGGGGCCCGCATGTCTTCATTGTGAGGCGGGAGGTATATTGCTCGGGTGGACATTCCATTCCTAGTAAGGTAAGTTAGAGGCACCGAATTTTGATCACTTGAGCTAGTTTGAGACTCAAATGACATTGTATGTCACAAACATTTATGTAGAAAGATGCGGAGTTAGGAATGAAACTCAACAAGTATTTTCTCAAATTTAATCTCAAAGATTTGGAACTGATATCGAATTTCAGAGCCCAAAAACGACGAGAGCCCATAATCAAATCGTAGAGTAGGTGAGACTGACTGCCCTCTTTTGCCCAATGTGTTCAAGTGAGAGTGAGTAAAGAGTTAAGACATGCCATGGATGACCAATTCATGGAGGGTACTCAATGTCGATCGGTTTTGTTCAACTTACGGGGAGATGTCACCAATGAGAGCTCAATTGAAGTGGAGCAACCCAAAATTGCACACTTCATGACCCAACACTGATAATTATGGACATGTCATTTGCATATCTTGCATTTTTCATTTCCAAATAACCATTTCAAACATAATTTTAAAATAAAATGAAATAATGAGTTCTATTGCATACATAAGAAATGAAGATTAATAAAGTCACCAAAACAAATGTATTCATGTCCATTTTACAATGATAGATACAATGGTCTTGCATTCTTTCAATTCTCAAAGAAAACATTACGAGGATTTGGTAACATTGATTAGAACTCTACACGTTAATTATATGTGTCTATATGTATATTAGAACGCATATAAAATTCCATAGTCATAAATTTCCTTGGGGCTTGTTTTTTGAATGAAATGTATTTTTTATTGTCAATTGTATTTTCTAATAGGTGATGATAAAAAAATAAGGAAACTTCTAAAATCAAGGGATTAGAAATGTGTGGGTGGAACATAATATGTCTATTACGCAATGCTAAATAGGTGGGTCGCAAAACTATTGCATTCCCAATATATCAATTTGGGAAACATGAAAATATAGAATTCCTTTTTCTAAAAGTGCATATACAAAACATAAATGGACATAGGCCATATACATAGAATATTGTGGAGCTTTGTGTTTTTTTGGTTTGTGAATAGGTATTCGTCGGAATGGATATGAGGAAATTTTGGTAGGTAGATAATGGTGCAAGGACATACACATGCATGGCAATGAACATTAGCACTAACATGTATTAAGTATGGTGTACAGAATACTTTATAGATTTCATAAGAATTCAACTATTTATATTCATTTAATATCACCTCACATTTTTTGGGTAATGGTGAAACTATCATCATTTTTAAAACTCTATGTGAGTGTCATTATTTATAAATCCAAACATCTAAAATAACATGGCCTTGAAGTTGATGTGTATAAAATATTGGGATTTTTTGTAAACACTTTATATTTGATGTATGAAAAAAAATTTGTTTCAACAGCTACTTTATCACCTTCCATGGTTTGACGACTCACAAGCTTTCTGGTTTTTATTGCATGGGAAGTGATATTTCAAAGATTGTATATTTTATGGCATTACCCTTTACACGGTTTGGCATGACTAAGGAGGGAAACAAAAACTTATTGATTCCAAACTTAGATGTATGATGTTAATTAAGACCTATTAGTATTTCCTGATGTTATCAAAAGATTTCACTAACTTTTACCGCAGGGAGTGAAAGATTACAGTGTTTGAAGTAATAAATTAGATCATTTTTCATCCCGGCGTTTAGCAGATCTACGGAGTTTGACACCACTTGCTCTAAATTTTTTGCACTACACGAGCTTCATGATTATTACCAACATGCTATTCATAATGTTATGTTCTTGTAGTGTTGTACACCAATTCTAAACGGAAACCAAGGTAGCACCTTCAAAACAATTTTGGTAGTAATGGAGGTTCAAAAATTGTCCGCTGAACTTCTGTTTGTTTATTAGAACTAGGTATGAAAATCCATATGATAAATAAGAATGGTCACCCCTAATTTTGTAGTACAAAAAATATAATGTAAAAAATAAGATCTCTAAGTTCTATGAGGAGAAGAACATGGTTCCGTATGGGTGCCTTGACCAACAATATGTGAAACTGTGTGACTTGGGATGACGTGCTATTTTTCAGGGAGTAGAAGAATTTTAATTTCTGGCATCTTCGAGACTTGTTAGATTCTATATATTGAGACCAAAAAAACTATGTCCAATTTCGAGTCACTTCCGTTGAAAATAACACACGGTCAATATAAGTGGGCAAAATTTAGAGGTGTTAAAAAGAAAGTTGGAATGAAGCCAATCTTTTTTATGTTGCCTTTTTGGTATTGTAAAACATCACCTTCAAGAATCAACATGTATACAACTTTCATTGATGGAAATCAACATTTGTAAGAGTGACAATTAATAATTCTTCATTGAATGAAGAGCATGGAATATTTGTGGTTTATCGGACATCGTGAATGACCTACATTAAACAATATTGTTATTGTTGCAAGTTTTTCATCTTCATTTTGTGGGTTTTAGTATTAACCCCTAAGACAACAAGGAATGTCTACGCCAATAACACTTCAAAACAACACGTTGTAATGCAATGAGTAAGAAGGGAAACAAAAGCTTTTACTCGCAAGTAATATTGTTTCCCTTAGTATTGTTAAAAAAGTTATTGTCTTTAGGGAAAAGTATCATACCAACCCAAGTCAAACATTTTCACACATTGTCACTCATTGTCGGGCAAGGTAAAAAGAAAAACTTATTATTTTCCACATAAAACCTTGATATCTTTATATATTTTTGTTTTTGTTTTCTCACAACAACATGTGGTGTAAACTTTCTTATTGACCACACGGATTATTGGTCGAAAACTTATTAAGGTAACAAGAAATAAAAGTGAAAATTGGAAAATTGACAATTGATTATGGTCTAAGTAATACAATAGGGCCGATTTATATTAGGCCTGGGGTCGGATGAAAGGTCGGCCGGATTTGCCTTCAATCCGGCCTTTTATTATTTGGATATTAGATTATTTTTTGGTTATTTGTTTAGGATGTACACATTGAATCACAATCTCTATTTTCCTATAGTTGCATCTTACGAACTATTTAACCCTTAAAAGACGGAGCTATGATAGAGGCATGAATCCCAATTTTCATTCTAATATGAGCTCTAATTCTTCATCAGATATGAGCAAAAATATTTTTATTTCATTTATCAGAGATGACACCACATGTTTTGTTCATGTCACAGAATACTCAATATTTTTTCGTAAGAATTCAAACTATTGTGATTTTTTGAAGAAAAATTGAAGAATAGCCATATCATATACAAATTTTGCGTAAAAAATATGATGATTTCACTGAAGGTGTACATTATTGTATTACAACTTGTGGTGTAGATGAAACTTTTGTGTCCAGCTTAATTTAGAAGATTGGTCATCCAGGGTGATATGTCCAAAGTTCAAATTGCAATAATTTACTCAATTGTATGTATTTTTCAAATTTTCAAATATTATTGGAAACTATATCTGATAAAATTCATTTAATTAATTGAACTCAATTTCGAAAAACATCATTTTAACCACTCAAATTCAGATTTAGAACTAAAGCTACAAGTTCTTTAAATACACTACATTGAGTTCCAAGTTACAAACACTTTCTTGTATAGATAAAAAGTTGCACACTTTGTGAAGGATCAATGACTTCATGTGGTACATGAACTTATAGACAACACCTTCACAAAAAACTTTGATGAAAGTAATGTTTTATCATCACTTGGGAGCATTTTACATTCTCCCATCAATCGGATTTTGGTTGCCCCGACGTTTAAGGGCTAAGGTACATGCACCCAATTCCAATCACTTAAGCCTGTTCATGACTAAAATGACGTTGTATGTCAAAAACATTTATGTAGAAAGATACAAAAATAGGAATGAAACTCAACAAATATTTTTTCAATTTTAATAACAAAAATTTGGAATTGGTATAGAATTTAAAAGCTTAATTCAAAACCATGCCACCTACGGCAATTCGTAAGATGAAATGTAGTTCCGGCCGGGCCCAAGTATAAAGCTCTGGAATTGAATTTTGAGAAGTTTAGACCCTGTTGGTTGAAACTTTAAGAGTTCCGGCCAGCCGTCAATCCGGCCCCAAGTATAAATTGGCCCTTAGATTTTCATAAGGCTCAACTAAGAATTATAGAAGTACATATGTCAAGCCTTTGTCTTTGTTTCTTTCCTAGTTTAAAGAAAAATAGGTATCAAATAATTACTTTATATGTTTTCTTTTCTTACTACATTTAAAATTAAAAAATAATTAAGAGTATTTTTTCTAATTTCATAAGTGTTTTTCTTTTTTTCTTATTTTTAATTAGTCTAAAATAATAGAGAGCTTCCAAAGTACGATGAAATTCAATGTTTGAAAGAGCAATCGGATGGCATTGAATGTTCAAAAAAGCCTCTAGATGATGTAACGGTTGAACCATAGCCACAAGAGAAATTGGAGAACGTGGTGGCCAACATATTGTCCACAGTTTCTCCAATTAAGACCATCGAGTGTGCGAAAGTTTCAATCGCAAAGGTTCAAATGCTAGAGAGTACCATTGCGGAGGCAACTGATGTTGGGCTAGGTACTGCAATGCCAACAAGATTTGAACCACACCTTGTTGACTCCATGACGTCGCATAATGTCATATCTACCATCAAAGGGATGCTGACAAAAATGCCAAACAAGAATGAGTTGATGGAGTTGCTCGACTTCACTATGGAGTGAGCTAAAGCAACAATGGAGGAAGATGGTGATACCCGTGCAAATGAAGAGAAAGTGAGGTCAAGGGGTGATGCAATTTTGAGCAATATATTTGAAGTACTCAAAGTAGCATACACTGTGAAGCATGGGGCAACAATCTTCTCAGCTATGGCTCCAAATTTTGTAAAAAAGGGTGAAGTCTTTGCTAGCTAGACTCTAAGTATGCTACAAGCCGCTCTTGGTTTTGAGAAGATGGCTTCAACTATAAAGCCATTGCTAGAAAAAATGGTGGGAAGTATACAATTCATTATGGAGTTGGAAGCTCTGGCCGAGAAAAACCACGCCATTACTAAAGGGTTAGTACAGGAATTGGAGAAGTACAAGAAGAAAAATGGATGCTTGGAATCTAAACGTCGGACCAAAATCCAAGGTACAAGGAAGAAAACAACGGATGTGGAGGTATGTGAGGTGGACGTAGAAGCGGTTGATAGTTCCACTTGTACCTCGATTAGTCTTTTTCTTTCCAAGTATCTACAAAATGAGGAAGTGGATAATGTGCCGAAGATTGAGGAAGGACCATCTCAGCCTTCTCGTGTTGTGCTCGCAACGGAGATTGGTTGCAGTCAAGTACAGTTGGAGAAGGAGGAAAAAAAGCAGGTCATGGAAGCCAAGGGGGAAGATATGGAAATGGTATTACAGAAGTTGGAGGTTGCAAATAGGGAGAGAGATGAAGCACAAGCAAAATTGGAGTCATTGCGGAGGACGTTGAAAATGGTGAATTATACACCATGCCATGATAACACAATGCCTTGGTTTAGTTGGGTTCATCGCCTTCAGGACAAAGAAACAATTGTATAAAATGCAGCACATAATCTTAAAAAGTATGCTGTTGAATCAAAAGCATCGGGGAACTTGTGGAGGCCTCGTTGAACAGATTCAAGAGTATAGTTGGAGAAGATGGGCGTAATCCTACAAAGATCACTATTTAGGGCGATGTGGCGAAGTTGATGGATCGCACCAACCATTACCAAGCCAACGGAAAAGGCAATGGCATTGACTGGGCGTTGGAAGTGGAAGAAGGACGGGTGCCCTTCAATATCTTCTTGTCGCACTTTGTGGATTCTAAGAGAACCGTCATCCATACATGCGACCCAAAACCAGCGTTAGTCAATGACAAATGCAGCTTGTGCCAAGAACAATTTGGTCCAGAGGGGGCACATACATTAAGACAATGTAGCCATAACTTTAATACTTCGTGCATTTTTGAAAGTTTTATGAGACGTTCAGGTTCAACTCATGGAACCTCCCGTTGGATCAGCTTCCAAAGAAATTCCAAAACTATCGGGCATGGGAAAAACCACTTAATTGGAATAGTGAGTTTCATTGTCACCAATTGTATGAAGAGTAAGCTATGGAATGTGATCCATTCTTTTGAATAACACAGTATTACAAAGTAGAGGCAAGGGCACGAGAGATTGAAGATGGTGAACAACAACATTTGTTCTGTCGTGACTTTGGAGGACATTGGAGCACGGACCATGACCGTTTTTTCCAATTTCGTCCAAAGAGAGTTGAGAAGGGAGAAAATGGCTCTTGGCATGAGGTGGAAGATGACACCTCTTGGGAGAAGAATACAAAAAGTACAATCGTACTTTGGTTGGTAGGGCCTTATTCCTTGCAAAGTTGGAAGAAGCAGCAAAACTGAATTTATCCAAGATGTCGAATGCGATTTTTAGGATGCAGTGCAAGCATTTGATAGGATGATTGGGAATGTCATTCAGTACTAGAGAACTAAGCTGCAAAAGACTAAAAGGAAATTATTGGTGTCATTCAAAGATAATGACGATTTTGTGAATAAGGTGTTGTCGGGTGTTGAGAAGGCCATGGACATCTTCGTTTCAATGAGGGTGGATTCTACTAGGAAGCATAAGAGGGTGGATGGCAACGACAACGATGACAATTGGCAATTAGAGTTGCAAAAAGAAATCATTGCCATTGATCGAGAGTACAAAGAAGGGGGGAAAACTGCGAGGCCAAGGCAGAGATTGGAGACTCGAAGCAAGACTCGGAGGCAGCGGACGGATGACGTTTATGTTTTGGGGGAACCAATCCAATTTGACTAATTTATATTAGAGGGCATTGTGAAGCTAAAAGAGTGGCCACTGCTAGGAAACATAATTAGGACTCCTAGCAATTTTCTAGTCCTTATGTATTTAAATAGGGAGGTTGTTTAGAGTTTTAGTCATGGAAAGGATGAAATTTTTTGTTGATGTGCAATACAAGTGGAATATGAAGTTTGAGCATATGTGAAACAAGAATTTACAACTTTTAAAATGACATAGTCATATGGAGGTTTTGTGGAATGTATTATGTGATGTTACATTGTTAATTCATCTTTTTATGTCGTGATGTTATCAATAGTTTCAAGCATGATGTACCTGCTAAGCATTAAAATAAGTAGAAGGCAATGAGAGTTGAAATATTTATGAATTATAATATGGTTAAGAGATTCTTGTTCCAAGACTATACATAATCGAACAAGAATATGAAATTGGAGAAAACAGTAACAGATGAAGCAAACGAATATGGAATATATGCAAACAAGGTATTTTGAAATAGAATAATTTGGAGATAAAAATAATTTTTTTAATTCATAGCTTGTATATTCTATTAACACATAGTAGAATATATTCAATTGAAAAGCAACCCTAAACCATCCATAGTGTAATGGATAGGCCAACAATGACCCAAAACTTAGAAATGGTGCATCTATGAACACACATCAACTTTGAGCCATCCTCTTTTCCATGGAAAGAAGTACGAGTGAAGCATACAATATACATTGCTATGGTCTAGCACCTCATTGATTTTAGTAGGAAGTTCATAATCACACTCTAATTTAACCTCGGCTCTGCTAGATTGCAAGGGGTCATCTTATCTAGTGTACTGGGGAATATCATCTTCTCTAGCCTTTCCCTTAAGAAGTGTGGTATCTTCCCCAAATGGTGCAATTATTGTTTTCTTGAGATTTTTGGCAAGTTTGGGACTATAGATGTTGAGATCCACAACATCTTCTTTTTGTTGCCCTTGAGTTTGATGCCCATGTAGGGTTGTTTCATGTGAGGATAAGATACCTCCTTGTACTCCATTCTTCATGTCATTGCCTTCAATAGACTGACATCTTGTGTTTGTTCCGGAATTGCGGTTGGTCCACTCTCAAGGATGTTTTTACTATTGACCATGCAATCACCGTTCAAGTATCGTGCAATAGGCAGCAAATCATCATTTTTTCCTCCAACCATATCATCATCAGAGAAATCATACTCATTGCCCAAGGCACGGTGAAGACTTGTGGTACCGTTTGGGGGGCCATCATCGTTGTCATCGTCTAAGTATCCTTCGCTCTAGTCTGCACCCACATCAATACTTGCATTGTCGGAGTCTTTGGAGTTAACTTATCTGATTCACGGGCTTGAGGGTCCTCTAAATCCAAATACTCTGCGTACCACCTCTTCTCATCCGTCAACTTTCCATTTGCGAGCAAGTTTGAATTGGTATAGACAAATACCAAGTCATTTTCCCTTCCAAGTAGTAATCTATTTTGTCTCTTGTTATGCACAAAATAATAGCTACTCCAATTGCATTTGCAAGAAGAAGATGATAGCATTTGCGCTAGTATTTTCTTAGCAATTGACGCAAGGAGTTTTCCACAAGCACCTTCAAAATCCCACCAAGCATATGGAGAACACTTTTGGAGTTTGGAATCTAACATGTCATGAAATAGTATAGTCTTGTGTCAAAAAGTTAAGAACTCGTTAACCACGTCAGGATATTCCTTAAGTGTACAGAGATTTCTTAGCACTTGTTTACAAATGGTGATGGCATCTGGATCATCAGAAAATCTTTGGCATGGAGCTAATAGGGATTTAGGAATGCACCAGTAGAATGTAAGTGGGTTGTGATCATCCATTTTCGGCGGTAGAAGCAACGCTCAACAAAGTCCGCTATATCGCTATCAAGATTGAATGGTTCACGACATAGAGCCAGAACATGCTTCTCAAGATTGTGGAGGATGACCAAAACCTTCCCCATACATGGTTCTTTGGAATCAAATGTCCTCAATGCATATATTAGAGGTGCCACCATCTCTTGAGAGTTTGTACATTGTTCCCAAAACTGTTCATCTAGAACAATTCTTTTGATGTCTCGAGATAAGGTGCGTGCATTGTTTTTATCTTCATCTTGGAGGTTTATGGCATACGCCAACTAGTTAGGATCAACAACACTGCTCTAACGCTTCTTTGACCTTCAATAAGCGATCCTCCATTATGAAATTGGATGCAAATCGAGTTGGCTCCGGCAACAACAAGCTGAACTTTGCCTTGTGTTTACGAAACACAACAAGGGGCATATGTCGATTCTTCACAAACCTTACCAACTGCCTAGCCTTTTCCAGAGCTTCTTTTATCTATTTTATCTTCCCCCAATCCTCCAACAATAAGTCCGTGGCATGTGCAGAACATCCTTGAGTGTATATGTGTGAATATGTCGCTATGATTAGCCGTCTTGGCTTGAGCATTGCACTCGCATTGTCTGTACAGACTTGAAAAATACTGCAGGGGCCAACATGACCAATGAACTTTTGAAGAATAGATGTCATGTATTCAACAGTTTTTTTGTTCCCGGTGGTATCTACCAATCCCAAGAAAAGCTCTCACAGAGGAGAATCAAACATTGCATTGCTCAAAGGGCGACTAGTCACAAATTTCCATCCGTCCAGGGCTAGAGTTTCTCCAATTTTTCAAACATTCTCCTCCATTCTACTATTTAGATCAGCCTCCAAATGAGCCTTTGCTTGTACCAACAACCTTGTTCAATTGTCATGGTAAGACGGTGGAACATACTATTTTTTGAAAACAACAGTCTTCATCACCGCTTCTTTGAATGCAGCACTCCGTGCGACTGCAAACTGATCATTGGACTGGTAAAAAAAATGGAGCCCACACTTTATCTAGCTCCTGCCGCTCCACTTCTTGAAATCCCTCAAAGAGTACAAATTGCCTCATCAATGGAGGAAGGGTGCCAACTATACTTCCATGTTCAATCGGCATGGAAAAAGTGGTGGTTGATGCAACCTTATTTGTTTCAGAGACTGCAACGGGAACTTGAGTGAATCCTCGCCACTGGAGATAGGTGTGCTATGTTCTACAGGAGACACAATTTTCATGGTTGGGGTGATACAATGTTCAGAGAGAAGCTCTCTTGATGTCGAGGATAATGACCAGCACAATTTCTAAAAAGACTATAAATACGTGGTGTCTATTTGGTCTAGATGCAAACACCACTGTTGCGCTTGCGAGGGACTTCTTTGTAATCGAGATGACTAAGTTGGCGTTCTAGCCTTACTACAAAACTGCGGGAGGAGAGACTGTATTTTAGGGGATCGGTCTTTCTCCCGAGTACTTCCGTTATTTCTGAGTATCATGGAGACCAAGGCTTTGTAGCCATTACAATGAGTTAAATATCTTCCAGTGAATGAATGTGATATGCGGTATGAAGAAAAAAAATTTCTAAAGAAAGTCTGACAACTCCAACTTTCAAACTCAATAATTACCAAGCAATTGATGCAAAGTGCAACTCAAAGCCCCTGGAAAATGAAAGTTTAGAAGTAAACTAAGGTGTCTTCTCCCGTCCTCCTTATACCTATGGGCCATAGGAACCAAAAATAATCGTTGTGACTTATATGGAAGTGCCCGTTGCAAGATCGGAGCGAGGCGGTCGGCCAGCCAACTGCATTATAGCCTCGTGACCGCCTTACGGACGTCACGGCAACCGCCGGGCGGTTGGCAATGCATGGACAGCAAGGCGGACGGCCTTCCAAGTTTGACCTGAGGGTAAACTATCCAAAACCTAGATGTCATAGGACGTCCTTGGGGGGCGGAAGATGTCCCTGGTCTGGATGTCGGGACGTCGATGACGTCCAGCATCTTGACAACTAAGGGTGTGGTTGTACAATACTCTTTAGAGATTCAACTCCTTGATGTTGTTTCTGCCTACCTTTATGGTCCACTAGATGCTATTATACACGTTAGATCTCCACCTTATTTCCTCCTGGAGATTCTTCTAGAGGATACTTAGGGATTCTATTTTAGACTCAAACTCCAGAAAGCTCTCTATGGTCTCAAACAAGCTGGTAGGATGTGGTATAAGCACTTACGTGACTTCTTGCTTCATCACAAGTTTCAACATGATTAGTCTCTACCTTGTCTCTTCACTTTAAAGGAGACTACCGATTTTATTATCATTGCAGTATATGTGGATGACCTTAACCTTGTAGGCACCCCACCTAGACACTTCTAAGCATGCTATGAGTTTACTCAACACCTAGTATGAGATGAAGTTGCTAGGCAACACTTCTTTCGGCCTAGGACTTCAAGTGGCTTATTTACCTAATGAGAGTATTTTTCTCCATCAAAGCACTTATACTCAAATCTTATTGGAAAGGTTCAATATGGACCAAGCTAGTCCACTTTCCGCCCCCATGATGGGACGAAGTAGAACACTTGATGATCCCTAACGTCCTTGGGAGGAGGATGAGGAGGAGTTCTATGACATGAATAAGTACCTTGCAGTGGTAGGAGCTCTTTTGTACTTGTCTACATACACACACCCGGATATTTCCTTTGCGACAAGTGTACATGCGAGGCACAACGAAAAGCCCGGAGTGCATTACTAGAATGGAGTGAAGCATCCACTACAATACGTCACAGGCACAGAAGACTTGGCCGTATACTACACCAAGGATGGAATTCCAGAAATCATTGGATATGTTGATGTTGGTTTCAAGTGTGATGAAGATTCTGGAAAGTCCTAGACTGGCTACATCTTCCTCAAGAATAACGCACCAATCTCATGGAAGTCTGTAAAGTAAACCATCACCGCCACTTGTGCCAACCACCAATGCTGATTGCATCTCATGAAGCCACTAGGTAGGCAATTTGGCAACGCAATATGCACAAGGGAATGATGGAGCAATGTGGGCTTATCTGAGACAACAAACCAACTATCATCTTTGAAGACAATGCTACATGCGTTGCACAAATAGGAGCCGATTTCATCAAGACTGACCGAGTCAAGCATATTTTCCCTCAAATATTGGATTCACTTAAGAACTTATACAAGGTGGAAAAATTGAGGTAAACAAGATTGATTCAGCCCACAATATAGCTTATATGTTATCTGAAGCTCTCTTAGCCTATACACATAGAAGGCTAGTATAGGAGGTTGGGATGAGGTTGCTTGATAAGTTAAATCCTTGATAAGTTATACTCTTTTCTAGATCTATGGATTTTCTCTACTTTAGGTTTTGGCCATGGAAATAGTTTCTAATGAGGTAACTCTAGATTGACGAAGAGTATCAAAGTAAAAATCAAGTGGGTGATCACACCTCGGTGTTGCATGTTAACCAGTTGTTTACTAGCAGTTAGTCACAGTCAACTTAGAAACAATCTGTAGTTTCTATAACTGAATAAAGCAAAAGAAGCTTATGTTTGTATATCCACTCAAAGTAAAGTGAGCTTGTATTAACTCTAAGTTGACTTTACCTTCTATGGTGGGACGAAAGTATATAAGGCAACTCTCCCACAGAGTTGAACACACTTCTCTATAGCTAATATATTTCAAACTAGAGTGTTACCCGTGTCCTCCGAACACAACATTTTTTTGTGTTGAGTCCTCACCTCCCCGTCCCCTAGCCCTTTCCCTCCAATCCATCGTCCCCCCGTCCTTGTTCCCTTGTCCCCCATCCCCGTCCCCGTCCCGTCCTTTTATCCAAAATCCTAACTGTAAGCTTTTCATCCAGAAGCGTTTTTCATGGACGCGTTCATCCATTTGACGTGTTTTTCATGGACGCGGTCATCCATTTGACGTGTTTGTCATCGTGTATTCTTATATAGATATAGATATATTTTTGTTATTTGCTCTCTCCCTCGTATACTTGCTCTCTCTCTTATATTTTGGTTTCCCTAGAGTTTGTAGCTCTATTTTCTTACGATTTATAGCTCTATTTTAACAAGAATTCAATATTTCAAGTAAGTGGTTTCCCCCATTCCTGATAGTTGAGGAATTTCTTGGGAAGTTGGTCTAAGGAGAGGTTCCATCGGTTGAACTCATGCCCTGGTGGCATTACATCTCGTAGCCCCATCATTTCATATATTCTTATATTAATAGGAGATCAACATAGAGGCACACGGATTGTCTCATGGAACTTTTAGAAATGCACATAATATGAAATTTATGGACACATTGGCCCAATGTAAGTGCCCCCTAGAGACCAAGGTGTTCCTGGCACAAGCTGCATTTATCATTGTGGAATGCTGATACATGGTTGCATTTATGAATTATAATTCTCACTGATTCCACAAAATGTGACGAAAAGCTATTGAAGGGCATCCATTCTTCTTCCACTTCCTAAGCCCAATCAATGTCACTACTTGTTTCTTTCGAGTAATAGTTTGTGCGATCCATCATTTCCGCTACATCGCCCCAAATAGTGAATTTTGTAGGTTCACGTTCACCTTCTGAATGATATTCTGAAATCTCTTGAAAGAGGCTTCCACAAGTTTGCATGATGCATCAAATTCAATAGCGTATTTTTTAAGATTACGTCCTGCTTTTGAGACTATGGTTTTCATGTCGTGAAGGCGATGAAACCAACCCAACGAAGGCATTGTGTTCTCATAGCATGGTGTGTAATCCACCGTTGTAATCGTCCCCCGCATTGATTCTAATTCTACTCGTGCCTCATTTCTCTTTTTATTTGCCACTGCCAACTCTTGTAACATCTATTCCATATTCTCCCCGGGTTCGACAATTTTTTCCCTTTTTTTGCGCTTCCAACAGCACTTTGCTGCAACCAATCTCCACTACCACCCCATCACAAGAAAGTTGAGATGGTACTTTCCCAATCATAGGGACAACATACGCTCCCTCATTTGGTGGATATTTGGGAAAAAAGATCCGTCTAAGGTACAAGTCGGAATCTAAACCGTTGCCACGTCAACCTCACATACCACTATGTTTGTTGCTATCTTCCTAGCACATTTGATTTTTCCAAGCTGTTCAGATGGCATGGTTGTCTCCTTACATTCCTCCAATTTCTTTACTAATTCATTAGTAAAGCGATCTGTTTCTCAACCTGAGCTTCCAACTCTATCACTTTCCAAAAATTCTGAACTCTTTCTTCCAGCAAAAGGTTGATAGTTGAAGTCAACTTCTCAAAACCTAGAGCAACTACTACCATACTTGGAGTGACACTTGCAACGAACCTAGCTATTTCCACAAAATCTAGAGTCATAACTCAGAAGATTGCTTCCCCCGCTTCGTAGTATCTGCAGCTTAGAGTACTTTTACTATCTTTTCTAAAATCCTAGCAACTCTTGGCCTCACTCCCTCTTCATTTGCTCCAGCACTAACTTCTTCTTTCTTTACAAATACTTTAGCCTTCTCCATATCTTTAGTGAAAAAAGAATATTTAAACCAAAGTTTAACATTTTCACACATCTTAGGCAATGAGGGAAAAAAAAATTATATTTTTTTACATAAAACATTGAGATCTACATATTTTTCACTTCTTATTTTTTTTCCAAACAATATGTGGTGAAAACCTTCTTTTAAATCATCTTGATTTTCATTCAAAAGCACATTGATTTCAAAAAAAAAAAATTGTAAAATGGCAATTTCTTAAACTCTATTCCTTGCAAAATTGCTTTGAATATGGTTAATCCACACTCCTTTTCTACCTCTAGAAATTAATGTACAAGGAAATAACATTATGATTAACAGGATGGTAATAAATTAAGACCTTGTGTGGAAGAAAAATAAAACACCAAGTGAAGTCAAAGTCTGCTAGTCCACTAAAGGCAAGGAAGAAAACCAACTCTTTTGATAACTTATAACCCTACAATATTTCAATACGTGCGGACTAAGTTTAACGAATTTTGTAAGAGCATTATCAAAATAAAATGCCTTGGGGTCTTTAAAGTTCATACAAAATTTTATTAAATGAAGATGAAATACATGCAATTATGGACAATATAGTTTCATGTCCGTCATTCACAACGTCCACTAATATAATGTTGTCATTGGTGAAAAATAGCACATCAACCCAGGTCAAACATTTTCACACATTGACAAGCAAGGTACCCATAAGATCCATCTTCTTCTCCACATAAAACCTAGAGATGTTCTTATTTTATTATTTTTATTTTTTATACTACAATGTATGGTGTGACTCTTCTTGATTAATTGGATTTTCATTCTAAAATATACTTAGCTCTCAAAACAAACTAAAGCATGGCTGACAATTTTTGAACCTCCACTCTTTTCAAAATTAATTTGAATGTTGTGAATTTTCTACGTCTACAGATTGATGTATAAGGACAAAATATTATAATTAACATGATGGTAATAATCATAGACTTGCTGTAGTGCAAAAACTAAAGACCAAGTGAAGACAAAATCCGCCATTCCACAAAATGCAGGGATGAAAATGAACACTTTTGTCTATATCAAATCCTATAATCTTTCAATCCGTGTGGTCAAAGTTTGTGATATCTTGTGAGGACATCACTAAGTAGTTCTTAATTTAAGATCCTACGACTAAGTTTGGAAATTGAAACTTTTTGTTTCCCTCCTTACTCATGCCAAACAATATAAAGGGTAAGGCCATAAAATATACAATCATTAAAATGTCACTCCCCATGCTATAAAATTGAAAAAGCTAGTGAGTGGTTGTACCATGGAAGGTCATACAATAGTTGTTGAAACTAAATTTGTCTAAAAATATTTATAATATAACATGATTACAAAAATCTCCAATGTTTCAATAGATATCAACCTGAAGGCCATGTTATTTTAGATTTTTGGATATATGAATAATGATGTTCACAGTAGAGTTTCAAAAATAATGATGGTTTCATCATATTCCAAGAAATGTAAGGTGACATTTCATTTATTTAAATAGTAGAATGCATATCAAATCCATAAAATATTCTATACACCACACTAACATATCCTAGTGCCATGTGCTTATTGCCATGCATGTGCATTGTGTATGTCATTGCATCATTATCTACCAACCAAACTTTCCTTGTATTCATGCTACATAGCTCTAGCCTCTTACCACAAAACAAAACAAACCCAAGGATTCACATTATTCTATATATATGGCCCATGTCCATTAATGATATTTAGATGCACCTTTAGATCGAGGAATTCTATGTTCTCATCTCTCTAGAATTTTTACTTTGGAAATTCAATAGTTCCATGACCCACATTTTTATCATTGTGTAATGGACATATTTGGTTCCAACCTCACATTTATAATCTCGTGGTTTTATAAGTTCTCTTTTTTTAATCATGACCTATGCAAAAATACAATAGACAATAGAAAATACATATCATTCAACGCACGAGCCCAATGCAAATTTATGACGTATGAAATTTTGTATGCGTTCTAATGTACATACATACACATATTAATATAGGTATATAGTTATGATAATTGTTTCCACCTCCTTGTAATGTTTTCTTTGAGAATTGAAGTAATGCTAAGACCATTATGTGAGTCATTGTACAATAGACACGCATACATTTCTTTGCCTGTGATTTTATAAATATCTATTTTCTATAGTATGGGCCTTTATCCCTATGAGGCCATTGAACCCTAGAGGGAAGTCCAGGGACGTTTTTTAATTTAGGCCGATACTTAAGATTTTGAAATAAATTAATTTCCTTTTATATTTGTGCACTAGATTGTCCCTAAGAAGAGCTTGGTGGACCAAGTTTCATTATTTATTTTGGATTCACAGTTTGAAGGTTTGCACCATTCAAGTAAAGAATGGAAAGTTTAAAAGTTTGGCCAGCTGCAAATTTTTTGTTCAACGTTTCCATTGACATTGAGATTTTCCATACGTGTATATAATATTGCCTTCTTTGAAATCAAAGATCTAAACCAAAGTCAAACCTTTTCACACAATCAAAGATACATGGGCAAAAAACTTTGGTACACACTACATTGAAAATTTGAGATCTTCGTATCTTCCATTTTTTTGTTTTAAACAACAATATTTTGTGAAACCTCTCTTATGAACCGTTTGAATTTTTATTACATAGCACATTGAGTTCACAAAATATGAAAACGTAAAATGGCAAATTTTCAACCTCCACATCTTGGACAATTGTTTTTGATATTCTACACCCCTTTTCTACCCCTACAAATTAGTACATTGGCAACTACCATTATATTTAATCTCTACATGCCCAAGTGTACCTATTGGGTGTGAACTTGTTCACTTTGAGTCTTTGATTGCAATTCTCTTCTAATTCCTACGATCAAATTCTGAAAATTCTGACCACATACCTCATATAAATTTACAACGAGATTCAACACTTAGATGTTCACCAAAGGTCATCTTTGCAGTCTTCAAATTTGTTTGCCACATATTCATAGTTGCAAATTTGTAGTGTTTCATGAGAAGGAATACCTTGGGCGCTTAGTGCCCTCAAGGTTAAAAAAGTAGGGATTTAAGATTTAAAATGCACATATTTCTTTTTACATTTGAAGAATTTAATTGTTGTATAGGTCCATGCACTATAGGTAACTAATTTTTCTGTTAAGAAAATCTCTTAATACAGGAAAAAATATAGATTCGTGACCCACGGGCCACATATATATTGTACCCAATGACATGTTGGCTCCTAATCATACACTTTTATTCTATTGCAATTGTTTAAAGAAAATCCCACATTCACTGTCATAATATATATTTAGTATTTAAAATATGTATAATTATCATAGCATGCGTAGAACCCACATATGTATGCAACAAAACTCGTTATTTGATTTTATTTCCACATTTTGTTTGAATGATTATTTGGAGATTGAAAGTGCAAAATTTGCAAAGGACACATCCACAAATTGCAAACTTTTTTCCTTCATAACATCAAACGTTATTTTTGTTTTATTTAGATGATGTGAGACCTCTTTATGTTTCTTCACCTACATTTTCTTTTGAACATAAATAAAGGCAAACATGTACTATAGTAGGAGAAAGAAGAAGAGCAATCCTCAAGGGGCCGACCCACTACAATGTTTATATTTCTAGGGGAAGCATTGAAAGGGCTAAAGTTATATTCTATTTTTTTAAAAAATCCGCGAGCATAGGATACTTGGAATGGAATGTCCATGTGCATTCGAAGCATCTTAACAAAATAAACATCAAATCTAAAAGACATTTTTTTGGCCCACAATTAATGTGCCTGAATTTCCACATTTAGACTACTCGTGTGATGTTCTTGAACCTACACAGGAAAGTTGCAAAACGTCTTTCAGCCTCTGTCTTTGGATTGGAAAGGGTTTCAAAGATATTGGCATGGAGAAGAGGCCGGAGGAGAAAGGAGTTGCTCATGTCTGGAGCCATGGTGGCCGTCCGCAAGGCATGGAGGGTGGATAGCATGGCGGACGACTGACAGCAACCGCCAAATGGAGAGTGGGTCAATTGACACCGTCCAATCGCAACATGGTCGGCTTAGGCCGTACGTTGGACAGACTGTGCGTCGGAGCAATTCTCCAGGCGATCAGTTGTGGCCGTTTGATGAGAGGCGCTCCATTTGGACTCTTGGATTGGGCGGTTCGTTTGAGGTTCACAATCGGAGTATGCGGACTTGTTCTTTCTGGGCAACGACAAACGTCCGCCTAGGACCGACGACATAAAAGGCAAGCGTCCATCAGGCACCTCGACTAAAGTGGGTGAGCTAGACGCTATGGCCATGAGCTTTATTGCTTGCGCCCCTTCAAGTCGCCATCTAGCATTTTCACATCTATCCGTAATCAATCAATTAACATTTTATATATATTTATTAGTTCTACAACTTGCAAACCAGGTTATATCAGAAGTACGCAACATGCCTAGACGTAGCATTGCTCCAAAAGGGAAAGCCCTAGAGATGAATTGGGAAGAAACAAATGATCCCGATTGTGTAGCTGAAAAGGAATGGCAAGATGAACCAGAAACGCTTTGGACATGCACCATGTGCAAAAACTATGTGAGAATGACGCACTTGATGAAGTTGTGGCCTACTGCCCGAGCAAAAATATCACGGCGAGGGCGGGAAGGTTCTGCCAGCAGCTGTCAAAGTTCTCATTTCACGCATCGCTATCATGAAGTTACAATTGCGGTTGATGGTCGCAATGCAAGGCCGGAGATAATATTATATTCAAACATGGCAATGATTTGGGCTGAAATTATATTGTACAAAGATGTGAATTGGCACTGTAGGAGGTCGTTTCGTCAACCTCTTAGATCGTTCCCAACATTTTATAGACACTACTTGGGATCAAGGAAGTGATTGTTGGCATCGTTGGTCAAACCAACAATCTACTCAGAACTTTGTTGGAATTCAACAACGGCCCGTGCACACCTAAGAGTATCACGCCCATAACTATGGAGACTATTCGAGTGGCAACAATGAAAATCCCCCCTTCGTTATATTTAGTCAACTCAATGGAGGCTTTTATTACGAAAGTGGTCAATATTGTATTGGGAGCGACACGCCTCATACTTTTACGCGTGCATATACGAGGAATAGCTATGAAACGTACGAGAATCCCCGAAGCGAAGAGCGGCTACAAATCATATCAGATAAGGCTCTAAGAACCTTCCATGAATATGGAAGACGCACGCATGGAAGTTACGATATCCATCCACCATCTTTTCTAAGTACTCGTGACAAAGAAGAGGCTGACTTTGAGAGGCAGATGCAAGAGGCGACCATCCAAAGCAAAAACAAATATATCTGCAAACTTGAAGATGATTCCCGCTTCATGGAAATGGAGTATAATTTATTGCGTGACATATATTCAAGTGGGCAAGGCCAAGTCGTAGATATAATAGCAACTCTAGTGAAGATTGAGTATGCATTAGCATAGTATAGATATAGTCTGCGTAGGTGTTGTTCTGGTTGTCGGTCACAATTTTTGAAAGATGCACAAAAATATTTTAATGTTCTTTCAAGTAATGTATATTTGAATATTGCAGCAAAGACAATATATATGAGGCATGTATGTTACCATATCAGAATTAAAATGTTTTGATTTATTGTGAATACTAGATTAGATAGAAGAAGTGTACATGATTCATAAAGTGTTTTTTGTGTGAAAATGCCTTCAGTTTTAACTGATTAAACATCATGCTTGCTGTTAAAACAATTTGTTGTATCGTATTCTATGAACACCATTATTAAGGAAATTGGCCTTCAAGACTTGCACTCTTCCTTATATTCAAAATTCACTACATCCATCAATGAAAAATGAGGGAATCCTTTCAAATTCTATATTATAGAATTTGGAATGGAAAAATAATTCGATTTCCAAGTTGATTAATCTTGCTAAACTTTCCGTTTGTGACGCATGAGTAAGGAAGAAAACAAAAAGTTTTTCTTTCCAAAGTTAGCCATAGGATCTTGATTAAGACTTATTTAGTGATGTCTTTACAAAATTTTGCCATGATTGACCACACCGATTGAAAGATTATAGGGTCTAAAGTAGAGAAAATGATTCATTTTCATTTGTGCGTTTTTTGGATCCGCAAACATTGACTTCACTTTCTGTCTAGTACTATACTACAACAGGTCTTAATTTATTCTATCATATTAATCATGATGTTGTTTCCTTGTACTCCATTTATTAGACGTACAAAAAGAGGGTGGCACATTCAAAACAATTTTGGAAAGAGTGGAGATTCAGTAGTTGCCAATTCAACTTTTGTTTTTTTTGTGAATCAAGTATGTTTTAGGATGAAAACCAAACAGCCAACAAGAAGGGTCACACCATATGTTGTAGTAGTAATAATAAAATTTAAAAAATATGAAGATCTCTGAGTTTTATGTGTAGAAGGAGAAGTTTTTTTTGAATACCTTGCTAGAGAATGCATGAAAATGTATGACTTCGATTGTTGTGCTATTTTTTTCTACAAAGAAGAATTGTTTATTGACATCTTGAAGAAAGGTAATGCTCTGTATATGTATGAAAACTCTTAATGTCAATAGGAACTTCTAGTAAATATTTGAAGCTGCCCAAAGTCTCTATATTTTTACTTCGTAGGTACTAACTATCAAACCATGAATCCAAAAAACTAAAAAGAATACCTCCACAAAGCTCTTATGGACAACGTAGTATACAATTTTCAAATGGAAAATATATTTTCTCAAATTTTAGGTACTTGTCTACAATTTGTAACTTCTCTACAAGGTTGAATGGGCTTTTAGGGGTTATGTAACTCTATACTATTAAACATGTTTTAATCCAAGATATATACGACATGAACAAAAGATGAGATGGGAATCCTTCAAATTAATTTGATAGAGGGTGTACAATATGAACTCCAAACATGTTTTGGAATTCTCAAAGAAGCTGTAAATATTAACTCGTAAAGACACAAAGTCTCGAGGTGAGCTTTTGCAAATCTCGGGCGCATTTCTATGAATGAGATTTGTGATTTCAAGTCTTGAGATTTTATATGGAGATGCAAGTAGGTAAGACGTACGTGGAAATGCAATTGTTTTCTCTATGGGAGCATTAGAATAAAACTAATACCGACGTACAACTTTTTTTGAAAAATTAAGCAATTCAACAAATTGTAACCAAAATGTGAGATTTGTTGTGCAACTAAATTACATGATATTGTTTGAGATTCTCAAAAATAATATAACCTTTCATAGTGTAAAAAGTTTACCCGAGGAAAAGTTATGTTTATCGGGCACGGCGCAAAAGCACTTGTGAAAACTTCTTTATTTCCACATAAAAAGTGCAGAGTTTGAACTTTATACTTTTGTAATGCAAAAATTGACACTAAGTGAGGTCAAATTCAATTGATCTTCTTAATGCAAGTGAAAATAAGCCCTTTTCCATAACCCCAAACACTCTAATCTTCAATCCGCTCGGTCAAATGTAATGAAATATTGTGAGCATGTGATTTTAGTTGTGGAGATTAGGATCTTATGATTAAAAATATAAATAACATTTGTTTTAGTATTTCGTATTTTGCACTAGAATAGACAATTTTGAAGTGTGTTGGAGAGAAATTGTCAAGGTCCTACATGCGTTAAAAAGAACCATACTCTCAAGATATTTGGAGATAATAAAAGTTATCAAATATAACTATTATGATACTTAAAGAGACATAATGAGAAACATTTTTGGAAGAGAGAAAGGAATCCATATTTTTTTTATTTAAACAATATTGAAGGAGGTTAGATTTAGGATGATAAAAATATATAATTTGGAGATAAATTAGATTTTTAATTCAATTTGAAGATACATCCGTATGAAAATTACTTATTCACTGCATATTCATATTGAATATATAGTATACTAAAAATTTAGTCTTGCGTAGTATACTGTAAATGCAAAGCTATACAAGCTACAACAATTGCTTAAAAGGCATTCAAATTTCAATGAAACTAGATAATGGTACACTAACTGCCAACTTCTACAATATCTGCAAATCTTGGTAAAGATTAGAAAACATTTTTCTTTACATATGGACATTTAGTATGTCAATTTTGAATAAGTGATAGGCACTTGCTATGCACCATGTTAGACCCTATATTAAAATGCAATCTTTTTCTTTCAATGTGTAAACAAATGGACTCATATGAAACTTCTATATAAAATTGAAAGAATGAAAGAGACTAGAGTGGGTTATAAAAATTAAATGTTAGTTATTAGTGTTAGTGTCAAATTGAAAGGCGTAGGCATAGTCATTAGTCATTGGAATATGGGTTTCTTCCATAGACAGATTTTCTTCCGTAATTGGTTTTCATCCGATATTGGTTTTGATCCAGGGGCTCGGGTTTATTCGCAACTAGTTTTCATATGCAAGTGGTTTTCATCTACGGCTAGATTTGATGGGCAATTGCATTTCATCCTTGTTAGATTTTTATCTGTTGCTTGCAATTTCATCAATGGCAAATGAAACTGCATTTTTGCAAAAGTCACTCAGCAGTGAGTTAATATCTCCAAAAATAATCTTTATTTTTGAATTCTGACTTTGGATTTGGGCTTTCTAGGGGAATTCTACTTACAATGGAAAGGATAAACTCTTGTGTAGAATGTTGTAGAATTGACCCTTTTTTTTGGTGTCTTAAATGAAATTTATTAAAAATAAATGTAATGTCTATCCTTGAGGAAGATTGCTAGATCAATTTAATTTTTTTCTTGGTTTTCAATGAAAATAACAATTTTAATCAAGGAAGTGTATACAATGATTATGACAAACATGCATACAGTAGAATGCTGAGCTGTAGTGGCATCCATATTCGAAATATGAATTGCAAATAACTTAGAGAATGACTTGGTTGTAATTTAATTATTCTAAAATGATGGAAATGAAACAATAACATGAAAATGGACACCAAAAGAATAAATATTTCCATAGTTAAACTAGAGATTTTGATAGTTTTTCATTTTTAATTTATTCTTCAAGAACATGAATGAACCTTTGTTTTGACAGTTTGGATATGCTATGTGTAAGAAAATGAACTTGTGAAAAAATGGAAATGTGTTGTGGTCAATTTTTTAACAACACCTTTCAAAAAAATTTGAAAATGCTTTTCTTCTTCAATACCTTTAAAAGTTGGTGTGCAAAGACTTGACATCATGTACATCGTAATGGTATAAAATTTAGAGATTTTTTTAATGCATTTGATACCATGTAAAGTGAAATTCAATTGACTTGCTTAACGAAGGAAAAAAAATGCCTTAGACGTTACTTCAAACACTATGATCTTTCAATCCATACAGTCAAATGTTATCAAAATTTGTCTGTACGTGGATTTAATAGTGAAGATAAGATCTTACAGTTAGAAATTAAAATAACACTTTCAATTCTCACTTCCATTCTTTGCAGTAGGATAGGCCATTTCGGAAGAAAATATCTTACACACTACATCTTTTTTTTAACACATTATTGTTCTTTCCGTCCAAATTCTTGCTATGTGGACTCTTGCTTGCATCAAAACCTTGTATATTACTAACGACGCACTCACCACTAGTAAATGCACGACTTATATTCTTATACTACCTTGTAGACAACATACAGATACTCCTAGCATCCTCCAGAATGACACCAAATATCACCAATTGTTGCTGCAGACTTCGATCAAAGCAGATCGCCACAGATCCAACAAACAAGTCCACCCAATGGTCTGGACCTCGAATCAAGGAGAAACACCAAACCTGCAGACCAAAACAGATGACATCGCAGTCGTAGCAGCTTGCAGCTATACACCCACCGGAACAAGAGACTCACAACTGATCGACATCAGCACGCCAACGCCAAGACAAACGCCGGGTCAAACACCGACTCTCACGAGAGAACAACACCAGAACATGCATGGAGGATGGAAGTGCTGCGTGCATCACCCACGACAAACGTTCAAACATCATCATTACAGATCAGCTGCAGCACACTCGAAGACACCCCGGCAACAACACAATAGCCACCCTCAACACCAAGAGCATCAACATAGTAAGATCTCCAAGACCCCAAACCCTCAACAAGCAAATTTCAGGTATGGAACCCATCAGGTGCGTCTCCTCACCTCCTTGTCCAGTTTGTCGTTTCTCGCACTACATGTTTGCAACAGTACATTGAATAACAACCTACCTAGCCGAAATCAAAGTTCACAGAGAAACCAACTTTGTTGCATCAACAACATCACCATCGAACACATACTGAAAAGGTGGAAATAACTGCAACGAAACCCTAGCCGCCTCAACTACAAGAACGACGAAATTAGGCGCCAAATGGTTCTAGATCCGAGGGCAGCACATCGCAACCCTAAAACTAAAATCAAACGGCCAAACGGACACATAGGGCAATTCAACCCTAACCTCCAGCAACCTCCACAACAAAGTCCTTCATCAACGACAATAATGAAATCCATCGAAAGCAGATCAAGAAGGTATAAGAAACACCCTCATTCTCTCCTCAAGCCATCTCATATTGTTCAACTCGTCAGAGCGCCATTGCATGGTGCCTTCACCTGAAGAGGAAGCCGTACCAGGAGCTGCGCGAGACGATGTCAAGGAGGATTGAAGGACCACAAGCCAAGTCGTACATCGAGGATCCCCCTCATCTCTGAAGAACTTTCCCGTCATCCTCTTGTTGTGTTCTCTTTCTTGTACCCCTTGCGTTTCAATATTTGATCTATCAGTATACTAACTCAGAATTGGTGTATTCCGCACAGAATAGACAGATCAAAGACTGCTTGGTGAGGAGAAGTTAGGAGGAGTTCGGTGGGAGCACTAATATGAAAGAGCACAACAAATACTGCAAAACAGATCTCCTAACCTTCATATCTTGCTTGTTCTCTTACTGGTCACTTAACTCTTTTTTGAGTACCGGTTATTGCACATTGAGTCAATTACAGACTTACATATGTCCATCTCAGTGGTTGCAAATACGAACTCACGGAGAAAATCCTAGGACAAGACATCTGAAAGCTGTAGGCTAGGTCTTCAGCCGGGGAACACTTTGGAGAACCTACCAAAAACGAGAGCAACTACGACCTCCGAGCGCAAAAGCCGCGCTCCCTCTCTCCACCAAAACCCTAACGGTCAAGATCGACGGCAAACTGTATCCTCACCAAAAACTCTCTAAAACCCTCGACTCAACCTCCCGGCGTCCAACCGCTCGGCAATCAAGTCCTCGGCGGTCATGCCCGAGATCGTGCTCCATCCTTGCCTAAATCTGCAAGTCATCTTCGAAACTTACTATTCAATCTTCCGGCGTCCAACATTTTGCAAGTCAACATCTTGAAGTTCAAACCCTGGGCGCTCTAATCCGCGGCGGCCTAGTCTCCGAAAAAGTTGTTGACACCTATGTAGCCTGCTGGATTGGTGCCAAACTTGGCTCACGACCCCGTAGCTCGGGCCGACTCCAAAGCCTAAATTAGAACGGCTACATCCCTGTTCGGAAGGTAAGTTCAATTCTCACTCACTATATTGCGTACTTTTTGAATAGAAGCTCCTACTTAGAAATCTTTTTTATAACATATGTAGTACTATTTGACCAGGGATATTCCGCTGTCTTTTGTAACTTAGATGTATGTTATCACATAAGCTCTAGCATAGACTTCCACCTCATCATGGTCGTATTACCTTCTGTAGGCCTACTAATCAAATTGTGGAATGAAGGTAATCTCATGATTAAAAGAGGCAAAAAATACACAAATCCTACGTTCAAAGCTATATTCCTTATTACAGAATGTCTCATTCAAGCAACGCTGCATCTGCTCACAAACAATTGTCATTCAAAGGTGATGCAGGCGAATCAGACGCTCACATGATTGTTGCTCATAAACGCGACTTAGAAGGTGCATATCCCCCTAGCGAGAAAAAGGCCAAGGCTACCCCCATGCCTAGACATGGATACTGGCTAGGGTTTCGCTCTCTCAATACCATGGCAAAGAGTAGAGGATTGCCCAATATTCCAGCTCTCAATATGGAAGACTTGAAGTTGCAAGGCATGAGCGAGGGCCATGCTAAAGCTGACATAGAAGCACTGCCCTCCTTCCCTTATGTTTCACAAGAGGAGTGGCCAACATCAAGATTAGATGGGGTGAAAGGTTTAAACCATTTCAACTTGACACAAGTTCCAAGTGAAGTAGTGGTTGATGAAGATGGATTTGCTAAAGATTATCAAGTGTCAATTAACTTTGAACTTGGGGATCAAATATGTGTCCACAAAGTCATTCACACTATTGTTGTGGAAAAGCTCAATGAGTTGGAGATTCCTCTTGGCACACTATTGGGTGAACCGATTGCCATTTTTTGCCACCACAAATTTAAGAATTAGTGTGGAACAATCAAGCTCCACTTGAGGAACCCAAAAATAGATGCACGTGCTCTTCTACAAGGTGTGAAACCATTCATCCTCACTCTAAATGAGGGTATTCCACACAAAGGCAAGGTATGTAAGTGATATAACCCATTGGCTTTGTCTAACAACCTTTCGATCAAAGTGACAGATCCAACACTAGGAAACAAAGAATGGTTTATCATGCATGAGAAAATAGTAAAAGAGAGTTTTGTTAGAGGATTCAACTTTGAAATTACAAGGGTAGAGAAAAATGCAGCCAATGAATTTGCATGGATAAAAACCACATCTCCTAAGATGGCTTCCATAGTGAAGAGAAACAAAGTGGCGTTTGCAAATGAGATTTTTGTGCCAAATTTTGTGAGCAAAGGAAAAATGAATGAGGATGAAAAATTCAAGAAAAATGGGTTAATTCTAATTGCTAAAAATCTTAGTAAAATAGAATCCGTTGAGAAATTAGTAGAAAGACTAAAATTAAAGCTTGGTGCAAACAACATTGTAAGCATGTATTTCAAACTTGAGAATGGTAGACATGTTGGGACATGCAATGTACAGTGTCTCAATGTTGTTGTATACAAAAGCATGTCAAACAAAATGTAGAGCTTCATGGGAAGTATGTCAATCTTTTTCCACACCCTAGGATCTTTGATGGCACAAAACCCCTAAGTGTAGAGGAACTAAAGAGACTAGGGTTGACATATGTCAACTTAGCCGCTATGAATGCAGTCATCGCCATGGAGAATGCTCCATACAAATCCGTGCAAAGGACCTCAACCAGATAGTGGAAACAATTGTTAACAAGGATACACAAAACACTATTGCAGAGCTTCAAAAAGAAATGGCAGCCATGAAAGGTGAAATTATTGAAGAAGCAAGAAACTACGCTGACATGGTGCAAGAGACCACCAAAAAGGTGTTGAGGAGTAAAATGACATCTTTCAGGAAGAACATCATACAAACTATCATGGAGAAAGAAGAGAGAGCTAGCCAAAAAGTGCAACTAACCATTGAAGGGATGGACACGTCAAACTAAGTTTGACACACAACGCGATGGTAGTAATATATTTAATAGTATATATCAATACTAAATATTTCAAATATTTATTGGTATATTTTTATACCCAAAACAATAAGAACAAAAAACACATATATACTAAAGTATATATATGTATATTATATGCAAAAAAAATACAAAAGAAAAAGAAATTATGAAAAGAAACAAAAATACGAAAAAATAGAAGAAGAGAACAACAACAATAAGAACAACAACACTCCACACCCCTCCCACTAATAGCCATAAACATTACTCATTGCAAACTAATAATTATACTTTGCGGAGACATAGAAACTAACCCCGGCCCAATGCCAAATGTCTTCCACAATCATTCAAAAACACACAAAAGATTATTAAAAATGTATTTCATTCCGAACACTATAAAACTCCACCCCGAATATCAACACCTAGCATCTACTTTTGCGCCACTTCTAAAAAATAATCATATACTTCACCAAACTTATTCCACCCTCTATCCCAACATTTTCCGCTACATTCATCAAAAAAATAATAACCATCTACCCACACATATCTTATTCGCCATAATTACCACCCTCCACCCCTCAATAGACAAATGCAACAATGTCATCGACCAACATTCTACCAACACAAATCCAACACATTGGACAAATATATTACTAAACACCATATCCACTGTACATATTCCCCCTGAAAGACATATAGATACACTCCACCCATACACCAAATTCCTAGAGGAAAACCAACACCTTCTAGAACACAAAACTTCTCTACACAATGACCTATATAACTTTATTCATAGCCAAACCCCACCACCTTCCCCCGATGAATTACAACTAAAATTTCCCTACTTCCCGCACAATCTTATCCTTGAAGCTCTTAGATGCTTTGAACCAATTCATGCTTATACACACCCCTCCACGTCACCCGCCTACATATCCCCTCCACCTTGTAACCTAGACATGGACAATAGAAACACATATATAAATACATGGAACGCCTCAACGTTAAACACCGCTTTGCCATGCATCCACAATCTAACCGCCCTCACCAACACACCACCCGCCATAATTGCTATACAAGAAACCAAACTAACTACTACAAAATCCACAAAATATATCAAAAAAAATTCTTCAATTACAAACTTATATTAAATAACACTCATACTCTCACATGATGCATTCAACAACGAATGCCATACACACCGGCAAGAGGAGGTCTACTCATGCTCATACACCAATCATATGTCTTCCCTGAGGATATTACTAAAATCCCTACCCTGGCTAATATATTGCTATATCTTCAAATTATTGAAATTACCAATCGACCCCTCCAACCATGGCTCATTCTTCATCTATACATGCCCTCGCACATAGAAGACTCTAGGCTTATTCCGTAGATCCAAGACTCCATCATTTCACAAATAAATACACACACTAACCATACGATAATACTTTGCGGAGACTTTAACCGAGATATCGCCCTCATTGGACGACAAAACGGAGGGGTTTTTACCCCCCACTTAACATAGACTATCAATGGCGAAACTACACGAATGACCTAGAATTGCATTTAGTTCCAACCGATACACAATATTCTCGTCAAGGTGGACTTAATTACACACATACTAGCCTAATTGATGGATTTTACATTAAAACACCTAACCATATCCAATATACATCTATCACCAATACCACAATCAACTTAAACTCGGACCACTTTCCAATTCAACTCAATATACCTCATAACACCCTTATAAGCAGACCTCCCACAACCATCAACTCAAAGGATATCAAAATACTAAACCCCATCCCAAAAGAAAACCTTGATAACTTTAATACAATATTCTTTGAAAAAAACTCACTACAAATAGACTCCCTTACAAATATTATTTTTAACCACCAACACCTTACACACATACAATGGCAAGAAGCCTGCACCACTCTTGACAAACTTATTAATGAAATTTCCACTATATTAGAAAAGACCTGTAAAGCACCCCCGATCCCACAACTCACTCGTGAAACCTTGCAACAAGGGAGGTATCTCCCGAAAAAACTAGCCAAGTTGAGGAAACAACATCTTGCCACATACCACACCATTCGAAAAACAATTTATATTGCTAAAACTAACCACAATTGGAGAACCCACCCCATACTCTCCAAACTACAAAACCTCCGTCACCCTCAAATCCCACAAGTACCACTACTTAACAGCCCTCACGTAGACTAGCTAAAAGACATAGCAATCATTGCAAAAAAAACCAACAAAGAAGCTCGAAAAATTACTACAAAATACGCAAGAGAATGTATTAAAAAAAAGCCATTTCTTAGTATTGTCAATTATATGAAACTAGCCCAAAAAAGATTAATAGAAAAGTCTTCAAAAATAACACAGACTTGCCTCTAGATTGCATTTTAGATCAAAATTGCAACATTCTAACCAGCCCAGATGACATCGCAAACAAATTATATTTTCAATAATCCATAAACAATAGACCATCTACCCTTGCATGTCACTTCCAACCACAACATACATCAATATGCACGTGCGGAGTTAGGCAATATCCGTGGCATGATCTTGACGGATTTACCATTGATAAAAGAGGCTAACTGACAACCCCTCTTCACACATATTATAACACAGACACATACAACATGTGCCTAAAAAATTTGGGAACGAACAAAGCCCCCGGCCCGGACCATATACCCAACTCAATTCTAAAAAACATGCCCCCAAGATTCCATGACCTTCTATCATTATTTTTCCTTCTTTGCTACAAACAAAAATCAATTCCCGCATCTTGGAAAATAAGTTTAACAATCTTATTATACAGAAAAGGCAACCCATCCGTGCAACCTAACCACCAACCTATTGCCTTAGCTAACAACATTTACAAATTGTACATTAGCACACTAACATCAATATTACCGGCCTACGGGGAAAAACACCAAATATTAAACGAAAGCCAAGAAGGGTTTAGAGCCGAGAGAAGTACCACACAACAACTTCAAACCCTCATCGCCCCTCTTGAGGATGCAGAATTCACTAATAAAGAAATTTACATACTCTACATTGACTTCAAAAATGCGTTTGGTTCCATTGACCATCCTCGATTGTTAGCCATTTTGAGCGATCTTGGATACCCGGAAGACGCAATCACACTGGTTGGCAACATATACTCCCAATCTACCACTACATATGTTGGAGAGTTCTTTGGTAAAACACGCCCTATTCCTCATCCAATGCGGTACCATCCAAGGCGATACATTGAGCCCATACCTCTTCATTATTTTTCTAGAACCTCTACTGAGATGGCTTCAAAGAGGTAAAAATGGCTATACCTTTGGCACCTCAAAAGTCACCGTAACCTTAGCCGCATATGTCGACGATCTGGCGGCCTTCTCCGGATGCCTTAAATCACTCAAAACTCGATTAGACAAAATAGACAAATTTTGTCTATGGACCGGGATGGAACTTGGGGTTCAAAAATGTGCCTTAACCGGATGCCCAAACAAATCTAAAATAAATTCCACCGTCTTCAAAGCCCTTATTCAAGCTAACAATATCCACTATCGTAACCAACCAATTCCGATTCTCAAATAAAAAACCAACCCTACATATACCTTGGAATACACCTAGTCCCATCATTAAAATGGAAAATTCAAATCCACACTGCTACTACAAAACTTATTAAACAATGCAATGAACTTATACTATGTCCAGCCACATTGCAAAAATAAATAAAAATGATTGATACCATCATAGATCTGGGTATCTCATATAGTTTCTATGCGGTCCCTTATTCGATGCGTGCCAGAAATAAACTTGACAAAAAAATCATAGCCATATAAAAGAAAGTATGCGGAGTCCCTAATTGTACGCCCAATGTCATAAGACAACTCTCCCACAAACTATTTGGACTAGAAGCTTTTTCCATAATAAATGCCTATCTACGGTGCATTGGAGAACAACTCCAAAATTCACCTAACGACAAGGGACGACTAGGACTAATTTACAGTGGTCTCCTTCGACACATCCTCGCCATTTATGGAGGTGCACAATACCTCCAAAGACCTAAAAAATCTAATTGCCTCCGGTCTCCCATTACCCGCACACTCTTTCTACTCAAAACAGAAGGCCAAACATTTCTAAAAAGCATAACTAGAAGATTTCCTACTAGGCCCCGCGCTGCTTGAACAAAGTTGGGCAAATGAAATACATAACTACCCTAGACTTGACCGACAATTATCCACTAAACTCCTACAAAAACATTTTTCCACAAACATTAGCAATCTAAAACAAATTACACTACCAAACAGAACACACCTTATGGATGACAAGAGCTACAAAACATTCTTCCATACACCTCACAAATTAATAAAAGTGCGCTAAATATTGTTAAAAAATTATTTTGTCATCCCCCATGCCTTCCCATATGCCTCTACTCTTGCATCACTCACGCCCCACCTTACACACTTAAAGACCCGTACATCATTGGTCACAATGATATCCATCCCAACATCAACCTCCCAATAAACCCTCCAAACCCGCCACACTCACAACCATATGCCCCTCCACCACATATACTAAAAAATCCTTCCATGCACCTTATAAACAACATTACCGCACATAAACATAGAAAGTGCATTGACTCCAACAACATCAACAAAAAATATACATCATACCTATGCCATTGGCTCCACAATAACACCACCTACAGCAAATGGCTCTTTTCCCTTGGCAAAACCCAAACGCTTCTCTATATAACACCGAAATCCTCACACAATACTACTTTAGAACTCAAAACAGTTAATACCTGAACATCATACAATTACACCACCCCTAAGCACAACCTCGAGATAGAAGATTTGTCACGCCACCCCTTATTGTCCCCCTCCTCAACATCTTTACAACCAAATGTAACCCCGAAACTGACATCCTTGTACAAACAAATACAATCAAAACATGACAAGATAATGCCCACATATACGAAGGTAATGGTAGACACCTAATAACCATACTACTGACTAGACTACAATGGTTGTGGAACCAATACAACACCATATTCATTAAAATGAGACATTTCGGAGTCTCAATTTATCATGGTGTCTTAGTTTAGTCAATTTGTAATTTCATTAATTTGAGACTATGTATTAAATTGAGACTCAATCTCGATTGAATATGCTGAATAATCTAGCCATATCATGGATTGTTGAATTCATCTTGTATGAAATTGAATATCATATTCAATTGTGTGTGTAAAGGTAATAGATTATAAAAAATGTACCTAGATATAGAGCATATTACCTAAGAAAAACTAGTACATCCAAAAAAAAACCATTGCGAGAATAAAATTAAACCATGAAAATATAAGCGGCAATGAATTTGATAACCCCTCTAAGTAGGATTCAAAATTGGACTAAAAGACACATATACACTCATTTAAATTCCACCCAGAATGCATACCTTTTCATTTGAAAGAGAAATAATTACCAATTTCAGGAGATTATACTATTTCCAAACAACAAGGTCGTTGAAATATCTAGCATTGAAAAGTTAGCATGTCTCGTAGCAATCCATTCAATAATTACTATCAATAGAAAGTATCGATGCATCAAGGATAAATGTACAATTAATGACACTCACAATGTGGAACGCCATTTATACATCAATGGTGTAACGAAATTCCTGCCTCTGTTGTATAATATTAAAAGCAACACAATACATCACTATATGGAACTACAAACACTAATCAAATTCTATCTACAAATATGCTATGGGCACATTCAAAGTCTACAATTCCATCCTATAGATACAAGTTCACTACATACTTAATAGGATATCTAGTACGGAAGAACAAAAAATCAAATAAGAACATTCACCCCCACCTATTTTATATTGGTAAAATAACTCCAGTCTCCAAAAACCACAAACTCCGTTGAAATCTACAATTTTGGCTAAAGATGCCTTCATTATGTCCACCTGTGATTTTGGAATTTTTAACCTAGAGGAGCTTGTGTTTCCACGCAACCTAGGCTTCCAAGCCGTTAAAATACAATATGTATACACCCAGATTGGTTCAGATTCAATTTTTTAAACCCAACTATTCCCATGATTAGAATCCCACCCTTGGTACGTTTCCAAGTCCACATGACGTTGGGATGCAGGTTTGAAGTATTGCACTTTAATCTCATGAGAATGTTCACGATTCGGATGTGGATTAGTCAATGCCAAGGCAATCCAAAATGGGCGCAAATGCCCATCAGCAGAACGCACCGCAAGTACATAGCCCTCGTATTCATCTCTACCAACCGGAAACAATGGAGGGGGGACAATGACGTCGTTGTCCAATGAATGGAGGGTCCTCTGCATACTTCTCCGTGAACGATCCATCAATCTCATATTCATCCACCATAGATGGAGCATATCTAGATAGTGGCCAGAATCTCTCTCGTAGGAGAGGCGATTCTTCCAAAGCCACCTCGAGGGCAGCCTTAACACCTCTCCAATAGTACACAATATGCTCGTTCTTCTTCCTATATTCACCCAAAAGATTCTCGTTAGCCATAGATTCCCAAAGACTTAGAAACCCGGAGACACCCTTCAGAACTTCATCATAATTCTCATGACGTCGCGGAATGAGAGGAAGTGGCTGTCCACGAGGCAAAATTGGCCTACCATCTGCCGTTACTTTCCACAGCTGAATTCCTCCATCCTCCTCGGGCAACCAATCTCTATCTATACAAAGAATTTTATACAACATCTTTGGCAATCCATCTGAGCCCTTGTAGAACTTGAGTTGTTGGCCCTTTGTGTGACCCGTATGGGCCTCTTTGCCAATGCACAAATATCCTTCTAAAAAGCCCTTGAAATCGGGCACCTCTTCAATGAGGTGTGGAATAACTGGCATTTTCTCAGCATCCATGAATGATTTCATCAAGAGTGGAATCGTTGAATAGCTATTTGACTTGAGTTTGGAACTCCATCTCCCAAACATTGCATCAATATCCTCGTGAGTATGACCAACAAGTAAGAAGTTGACATACACTTCACAGAATATACCCATATGAACGAGGAGGGAAAAAAAGCAAACACAAATCTATTTTTATTGTCCCTTGTGGCATTATCCAACTGCATTTGGAGAATTGGTGGTAATTGTTTCGCAGGAACGGGTTCAACCAGTGGAGCAGCAAGGGATCCAAGACACACGTTAGCATCCGCAAGCACAACCTGAGAGAGAGGAGAAGCTCTTCCTTCCGTAAATAATTCACGAGACGAACACACCGGTAGACTTTCTAAGTCCCGAAGTAACTTTGCAATGGATCCAACAATGTGGTTCAAGTCGGTGGGGGAGATGTCAAGACTATAATGGGCATAACGAACATCTCCATGTCCATGCGCAATCATTCCAGTCACGGCCATAGGCAGTTTCATGAAGGACTTTGTTGCTTTATTCTTGTGAGAAAAATGAGGAGATGCGGTTTTGCTATGATCCATTTTATCACGGATGATGCATACAACCTCATTAGGTTTTTCTTCAGAGTTCTTCCGGTTTCCATAATATAAAATACGATGAGTCTGTTGAGAGGCCTGATGTAACTGCAACTTGACTTCCCACATTTTGTATCAGGAGGACCCCCGTGTACCAGCCTTCTTTAATTGCTTGAGTTGGTTGCATCTTCCGCAGTAATCAAAGTTGTCACTAGGCTTCTTCGTAGAGTATTGTTCAAACTTAGAGCTTCGAATTCGAGTAAGACCAGACAAAGATATTGGTTGAAGGCCAAACCTCGCATTCACCTCATTCACTTTGGGCAACACTGCACTCCATTGAAAAGAAGCAGGAAGGTGTTTGGAGATGACCTTCTCCCCAGAGCCAAGTGTAGTAGTCTTATTAGGACTGTGATCAGCAGCATCATCAAGTATATCATGCTTATAGCAATTGCTTGTAGGGTATGAATCCGAGGCTTCTTTGTACCAGTATTGCCGTGTGCCCGTGCCCGCATCCCATCCTTTGCCTCTCGTTTGAACCTGTAGAATGTGGCTCGGCAAACCTCTATGATAGTACACCATGCATTTTCGCATACATCAATTTCATACAACGTCACCACATGGTTGCCATTGGAATCCATGTGGATCTGCCTATGTACATCAAGCCAAATATATTTCTGAAAGAAAACACCTTCAATGTCACGGTAAACTTGGGAGCAAAGTACAGAAATTGAACTTCGTGGATATCGTTGAGTACAATTTCTTGGACAATAAACGGTGTTGGCTGCAGAGTTGATCGATTGTGTAGTAAGAAGTACTTTTTTTTTTGGTGGGGGAGGAACCTCTACCCTCTGATGAGTGGTTTTAGTACTGTCAAACGCCTACTCTAGGTCCGCAACGAAAAACTTTGAGAGCTGCATTGTAAATGCTAGTTTGCTCTTGGTCATACAAACTCACATTACAAAGAAAGACTTGTCGAGTTGGCCATGCTCAGAGGGCAAATATCCAATTCTATGGAATTTCATTTTCGTCTAAGCATTCAGCGATTGAAATAGCAATTTGATCATCTCCAAGTGGATGACCACCAGTTTCAGGAACAAATCCAGAATCAACACTTTGGCAAAGTCCAATTCCAACATCACCCCCAGATGGGTTTGTAAGGATAACGTGCTTTGAGAACCACGACGCGCGAGGAATTCCTTCACATGCAGCAACACCTGGAGGCAAGGTAGGTGGAACTCGGACTACACCATCATATGAGCGTTCTTCCATCTTCAAGATATTACAATGAAATGGACAGAGAATTAGTTATCAAGTTATTTGGCATATTAGTAAAGGACGGCTCCTATGAGAGGAGATAGACACAAATAAGACATGATTATCCTCGACACGAGGATAATTGCAGATATAGAAGATTATATCATTGAATTAAGTAAACATTGATTAAAAACCACAGTCAGGCATAACATCACAGAGATGATTTAAACCCAAAGATAACACACAAAATATTCACAACACTTCGAACAAAGATCAACATTCAAAAAAATATTCATCAATTCCGGATTAGTAAAAACATCTCCTTAAATATGAAATTGCAAGGACCCAATTTGTTTTATGATAATAAAACAGACAGCAAGGAGCCTCTATGTGTTATCCTCGACTCGAGGATAAACCTGCGAATGATATCTGAAACAGCTGAGTGCATGAATGAAATAGGCAATTCACCACCTTACATAAATTTGATATCTAACAGTTTGCATTCAACATGGATCTCAGATGACATTTAACTCGTAGTCAGTTATCCTGGATTCGAGAATAACCATCATAAATAAAGTGATTTAGCTATTAAATATCATACTTTTGATATCCTCGACTGGAGGATATCACACCGGTAGGATGTACCACTCATTTTGGGCAAAGTCTGACATGACATCAAACCTTGATTCACTGATGATTCCATGATTTATTCATTATAATTTCATCGAATTCCAACGAATCAACATCCGTTATCCTCGAGTCGAGGATAATTGCTATTTCAATGTCAATCATTTATTCGTACTATACTTTACACTTTGGAATTGGTGATTTCAAATGGACCAAGATTCATTAGTTCTATTCTCGAGTCGAGGATAAATCTCATAAGTAATGTTCCATAATTGATGTATCTGATTCGATTATGTGAGGTCAGGTTATCCTCGACCCGAGGATAACCGTGCTACAGTGATTCCGTAATATGCGGAGTTTCACACATAGAGATTTAGTTTATGTGCGATCAAGAACTACTGCAATGCTCAATGGTCATTAACAATTAATTACGTGCAATAAGGAGACATGTACTCTTGCACATAAAGCAGAGGAGAAAACATTGGAATGACCGGTGCGACATAGGCAAATAGAAAATGAAAATGATTTCAACCAACGTGCAAGAAATACAATCAACGTGCAAGAAATACAACCACATAAGAAATAGAGCCACACTTACACTCCTGCCCTAGAAAACTATCCAAAGCATTCGTGTCCCCAAAAAAAACCTGGAACAATAAAAACCAGTTCAATATCTTACTACGCAGAGGCAAGAGCTAAAGCAAAGAAGTGGAAGCGGAGGCGAGGCATAGAGAGCTTCAGAGAGGGAAAGGTTCGAAATGAGTATTTCTAGGGGAAAGTCTGAATGTCGTGATGGACTTCGGTGCACAAAAAACGGAGGTGGGTGGGAAACTTGAAAGATTTTTTTCAACGACAGCATTTTGGATGGGAAAACAATGTATTTTTGTCACAACTTTTAAAATGACCTTTTTAGGTTCTCGAGTCACCTCAATATAGGAATGCGACCAACCTGAATCAAACAAAATGAAATTCGTTCTGACAAAATCGGATTTTCTAATAAATGAAAAACTGAAAGTCATATTTGGTTTCATATGTAAAAAATTAATAAAAAGTAACAAAAATTTGTTAAAATAGTTTTTAAAAAAAATGAATCTCTTTTTAAAATAAGCCTTCAAAAATGAGTATTGATTTAAAGAAAATAACTCTCAGAATATTATAATTTTTAACCTATATAATTTGTTTTAGTATTGTTTTCAAATAAGAAAGTCTAATTTTTGTCTTAAAAAAATTTGTATATTCATTTAAGCTTTCTTCATTTAATTAATAAAAAATCAATCTTTTATTAACTTTTGATTACTTTCAAGTAAGATAATAAATGTTTTATGTTACACACAAGACGAAGAAGAACTCCACTTCAAAGGGCCGGCGTGAATGATGTGTTTGTTTGTTCCACCACTAAGTCCATGTCCACCAGACTTATGTCACACACATATTTGTTCTTCAAAGTTGACGAAGGAGAGGAAAAAAGATTAATTTTGTTCACAATCTTTAAAAATAAGTCGAACTTTAAATTAAGTAATAAGGAAAGTTCAAAATAATATTTATTTATTTTTAAACAAAAAAATCTTGAATACAACTTAAAATATTTTTTAAACGTTCAAGGTTGAAATTGTTGTAGAATCTAAACTAAACCTCTACAATATATCTTCAGAAGAATGGTATAAAAGAACACCAAACAATTTGATAAATCAAATTACCAATCAATGAAAAAATTAAATGTAAGACAAACAGAAATTATAGAGAAGCAAAATATCACATGCAAATTTTTAAAACAAATAAAGTTATTACAAACACAAACTTACATTGTACTCTTTTCTATAACAAGAAAGAAAACTATAAAATAATATCAATAATCCTGAATATCATATTGTTATAAACTTGATTTTAAAAACCTCCAATTGTTGTTAAATCAATCCATGTTTTTAAAAATGTATATTTCATAATACTTTTAAAAAAACTATAATGAAATGTTTTTATAAAATATTAGATAAAATTAAACTTTGTAGCTTGTTCTAGCTCTTGTAGGAAATCTATACTTAACCTTTAAAGGCCAAAATCTCCTTGGAGGAGATTTCTTGAGTTTAGGCAATTACCTTTGATTCAAAAAAACTATATTTATGTCTTAAACTTTTATACTCCATTTTCCTTGGTCATTGGTTTGTGGAGGTGTTTTTATTATGTTTCTTGGATTTGTGGCTCAAAAGTTAGTACCATTCAAAGTAAAAAATATAGACTCCACGCAGCTCCAAATTCTTCATAGAAGTTTCTATTGACATTATATTATTCACACATAATAAGGAACTAGAATCATACTAAACATGATGGTAATGCATTTAGAATCCCATGAATAGTGCAAGTATTTAACAACAAGTGAAGTCAAAGTTTGTTGATCCACTCAACACACAGAAGAAATCTTTCAATCCATGCGGTCAATGTCAATGCAGTTTTATAAGTAGATTATTTGGTAAGTATTTTTTAAGATCCTAGGGTAAAAATTAGAAATACAAGTATTTGATTCCTTCGTTACTCATTGCACTAGAATCAACAGTTTAGAAGCGATTTTGGTGAGAAATTGACCAGGAACTTTTATTGGGGTTAAGTAATATTGAAGTATTTTGAACACGTTAAGTGGTTCTACAAAAGTAGATAAGCCAGGAGATAGTTGAGAGCCATAAAAGTATAGATACTAAATGCTTAATCAATCTCAAGCAATGCAGACACTGTAAAATCATACCAAGTTTGCGTTAAATATTAACTTTTGAAGAGAGTATATGAAAATTATCTCGGAGTCTTTAAACTATATTTATAATTCTTTAACTTTCCATTCATTTAAACTTTAAAACATAGAATATTCATCTCAAAGAGGCCTAAAATAGAAAAAAAATTGAGGAAATATAAACCTCTTCTAAAGTATAAAACGCAAATAAACTTAACCAAGATCAAAAAGATTATACTTAAATAAATATTCATAAATTGAAAATATGTTACTTTTTAAATAATTGTATATTTCTAAATTTATTGAATGAAATTAAGCATTACATATGATCATGCTTACTCAATCTATCAATAATAAAATATTTGTAGCTTTACGAATATCAGCTATTCCATTTAAACGTGTTATTTAAGAAATTCATGAAAGTAATCTTGAACTAAATTCTTGTTATCGAAGATTCAAGAAAAACCTATATTTAGTTGAACTTATACAATTCATCTTGTTCATTTAATTCACTTACTATCTATACAATCATTAAATTCAATTATCCATTTACAATCACTTATGAAAATTCATATTAAGAGTTTAAGTATTTAAAATAAATTAGTAAGAGATATGTTTAATTTTAAAGAAATAAAATATATAATCATTTATAGGATAGGATTTAAAAAAAAAATTGCATTCAGAAGATATATTTTAGGAACTCAAATTATGAATAACAATATCAAATTTAATTGGATTATAGTGATCTCAATACTCATGATTTATCCAAATTATTGCCGTCTTAATAGCCATTTAAGCTCTCTAAAATAACAATTTTTTGAATATTACTACTCTTGTTGGAATAATATATCTTCATTTTGCTCTATTTTCTTGGGGGAGAGCTTTGTATAATGAAAACGTTTAGTAACAAACAATATATTTGTAAACTTGTTCAAATGATGTGAATCAAATATTATAAATTGATCATATTTATTATATTGAGACAATATTTGAATTTTGGGACTTTCTGCCGATAATTTCAGCAGCTATTTTGAGCTAATTCATGCAATTTGATGACTTTCAAATTATAGGTTATCCTTGATTCAAAGATAATTTTTCCAAATATAATTATTAGTCAATTGCAATGTATTGAAAATTAGAAAATGGTATAAAATTGTTATAATCACTAAATTGTATAGTGTAATATGATGTGAATTTGAAAACTATTCATGGATCATGGTGTCTGTAATTCTTTATGTCTTTTTTATCTTGTGACTTAAGTCTAATTGTGTTTCTTATAATTGCGAATATAAAACTATAATAAATCAAATACATGTAGTTTTTTTTAATAATAAAATTTCATTGGTTATGTATGTTTGTATTGTGTATCATAAGTTGTAAGAAATTGTTAATTGACAATTGCAACTTCAAATTTGAAAAGCAACTTATGGACCACTTTGAAAAATCAAGTGCAATGTCAAGTTCAAGAAAAACATTTGTCATGTCATATGTACAATTTTTTAAAAATTGTATAACTTAAGTATATTATAATTCAATTTATTGAGTCATACACGAGGTTTTTTTAAATAAAGTATTGCAACATAAAATTTATAATCCAAGCATTACAATAGAGAATAGATATGATTCACGTATTTGTAAGAATTAACCAATATACACCTAAACTACAATTCACACATGATTAGAAGAAGGAAAAGTTATTTCACATTGATAATAGCAATCGTATATTTCTAAATTTACTAAGTATCACAATAAAATTTTGAATGTGATACAATAAACTTACAGTGTGAAACAAATAATAAACAGTTCTCATCATATATACGCTTTACAAATTTTCAATGTAATACAATAAATTTTGAATGAATTACAAAAAATTCATTGAATCAATAGTCTTTACAATTGCTAAACATATTTTTATACTTAATACGATTTGCAATCCATACTATGAATGGTCGTAGTCCATCATAACAAATTACAAACTGACAATTTTCAACTTGAAATTAACACATATCAAAAACAAAGAAAGACATTTAAAATCAAAGATAATATAGATCCACTCAAAGAGTCCTAATTTGATGAGCAATGTCTCTAATAGATAAAAATAATTTGAATTTACAATTTACAATACAATTGTAATGAAAATTAATATGATCCACATTGATTTCAAAAATTAAAAAATTCTAAATACATTTATATCAAGTAAAATTTTAAGAACTATCAAAAGAAACTAATTTAGAAAACATTTTTATCATGCAAGAGTATGCCAAAATTGGTAGTTTTCAAATCAATCTTGGTACAATCAAATTGACGGATGAAAATGTCCCATATTCATTCCAATTTACGAACATTCATTAACCGAAAAGTAAAGTGAAGCAACGCGTCATTTCGGTGTAGTTTCTAAATTGGAAATGATAGGACATTCATCCATTGCGTCGCTTTGAAATTAGGTTTAATTTGATCGCGAAAGAAGGCGAAAAAATTCAATAGCCGCCAATCCCTTCACTTTCTCTCTCTCACTCTCTACATCATGTCCAGGGTTGTGATTCTACATCAAACCTAGACTTTAGTCATTTAAAGACAATTTACTTGTCATCAATACAACTACGTAGAACCTACCTACTTATCTACACTGATCCATACTGATACACTATCAATACCAATATTTTTACGATATGACCTTGCTATACGTATATAGGTATACATATACCACACGAGGATGTAGAAGGAATGACTAAAAACACCATATACCTAGGTATGATGGGATACCTGTTCATCCCACTACATGACTTGTACTAAACTTACCATCAAGTGTAATTGTGAGAAATGGCGCACATTTCCATTCTTTTCTTTAAAAAGACAAATTAGTGACATTTGTCGTACGCATGGTTGTTTCATAAAAAACCGCAGTGAGTACACACATACCTACAACTGCGACATATCTTCTGGTCAACAACAACATCGTTCCCAGTGCAGCCGCCACCTAAACTTACTGCTAGTACGTTCACATGGCTCCCATACTCACACAACTTGCCCAGTGCTACTACTGACAATGTTGATGTCAACTTATGCATCACGACAAGCTGCCTACGATAGACCAAGCTGATTGCGGCACTACCTTGATACTGTATTGCAGTAATACAGGTACGCACGTCACGATTGTTGATGGTCATTGTAGCGAGCAGTCACTATAGCGAGCATTCACTTCGACGTCACCATGTAGGAACTACGCACCTCAGAACAGGCTCTGCGCTGATCAGTCACTCGTGTGTAGTTTACGTTATTCTAGTTTTCATCTCCTTATTGGTTACTAAACTGGTCTTCGTGCTGGACCAGGATACACTCGTGCTACATCAGAAGTGATCATATTGTTTACTGCTACACATCGTGGAGTGTGTAATACAAAATTGACGTTGATGTGTACTGGCTTCTACTAAACACCAAAACCACACACGTCACATTCAGGAATACCAACTTTGTTAGCAACATGACTGAACATGTTCTTCTTGTACTGTTGTGACTAGAGAGTTAGTTAGTAGTATGATATTGTTTGAATGTTGATGTAATGCATAATCTGTGACAACGATAACAAGTATTTGCCATGCTGTAGACACCTCGCGTACGACAATTAACACACTACTTGTTTGTTTTTTGTTATGGGCGCGGGTGAGGCGTGGCATCCTCAGATTGGGACCTTACAACCCTCCATCACTCTAAACTAGTATCTTCTTCCCTCAACTTGCTTGGTTAAAGTTTCAACATCTGCAACTTATTTAGTGACTTTATGATCACAATGCGTAAATTTGGTCTTCTCACCTTATTTTACCTAAACTATTGCTCTTTTAATGAGCATAATTTTTCCAATCCATCACGTCCAAACCTACTCTACAATGCGTGTGGTTTGATACCTACTAACCTTTTTTGCTACTACACGAGCTTTTGGCCTCATACTATATAACCAAGCCCTAACCAATATAGTCATGTATAGAAACTGCCCAATTTCGAGATGTCATGAGAAAAAGAATTTATCTCTCTCTCTCTCTCTCTCGCTCTTTTCCGAGACATTCTCTTTGTCTTTTCTCTCCCTCTCTCGTTGCTTGCTTCCCCTGTGCTCGTTAGGGTTTGTAGTTGTAGTGTGTGCGAGAGTGTGTGAGTTGTGTCTGCGAGTGTGCGGTGTATTTACGCGTGTGTGTGTGAGTGTGTGTGAGCTGTGTGTGAGCTTGTGTGTGCGGTGTGTGAGAGCGTGTGTATGCAAGTGCGTCTGAGTAGGTGTGAGGTGTGTGTGTGAGGTGAGGTGAGGTGTGTGTGAGTGTGAGGTGAGGTGTGTGTGAGTGTGAGGTGAAATATGTGTGTGTGAGCGCATGTGTGTGTGAGGTGTAAATGTATGAGTATTTGTATGAGGTGCTTGAGGTGTGTGTATGTGAGTATAGGTGAGTGTGTGAGCATTAAGTGTGTCTATGTGCGCGTGAGTTCGTGATTGTCAGGGCTTAGGGTTTGAAAGTTTCTGGATTTAGTTTCACTTAAGCGAGGGTTTTGGTAGTGATTTGCAAAGATTTTCAACTGTTTAGGTTTTGGAGGTTTAGATTGTCTGAGCTCGAGTTTCGATTGTTGTGCGAGGGTATTGAGGTTGTGTCGTGAACGAAACCCTAATTTCTTTAAGCTTCTCCACACATCGATTGTGCACGGCGACTTCGATCAGATTTAGAGCTTACTGTTGGATTTTTTTTCCATACACTCCAAGTAAGTTTATGATACCTTTCTCAATTCTGCATTCCGCTTTTCAAACTCCATCTGATTTTGTGTTTATAACATTGTGTATGTGCGTGAGTGAAGAAGTGCCTGAAACCATTGTTTGTGAGTTTGTATTGATAATTTGTTTGTGTGTTTGTTGGTTTGTCTGCGTTTTTGTGTGCAATGAACAGTTGATGGATCAAAAACATCCATACCTGGAAACTGTTTATTCTCGAGCCAAGGATAAACTTCTTGTCATGGTTCACTAGTCATGTAAACGACGTCTGATTCACTAATTTTTGTTCGAATTTCAACCAATTTATCCTCGACCCAAGAATAAATACAAAAAGAAATCCGTGACAAGAAGTAACGTACCCTCGAGCCGAGGATAAATTGGTAGAAAGCACTTAGGACCCAAAATCATGCTTGTTGTAAAGCAATCACAAAAATTTTATGTGAAAAATATGTTAGCCCGTTACACGTCAATACCTGACATCACAAATAAAACCATAATTTAAAAAACGATTCCTTGTTTATCCTCGAGTCGAGGATAACTTGCTCCCAAATCACGATACATTCAACAACTTAAGGAACATGTATCCTCGACTTGAGGATAAAAAATTAATGAATCCATGAATTCCAAGCATTTGCATGTTTGGTTATCCTCGACTCGAGGATATCAAGACTCACAATCTAATGTCATTTGTCATGAAGAAGAATATCCATCCTCGACTCGAGGATGAGCCACAAATTGATTTCTAATATCCATGTGGTCATGCATTCTGCAGATGGCCAATGACCCGATGGATATTGTCGACGACTACGACTACTCAGCAGAGGAGTTCTTTGTCGAGAGGTTCAAAAATTCGTTTGAACCGTCCCCCTTCATCGACGACGTGGTGGAAAACTATGGCACACTGTGGGCGTTTCGGGATGTAGTGCAGATTTGGTCGTTATCAAAATCTGGGAAGTTTGTGCTGATAACGATCAAAGTCAGTGACAAAGTCCCGTATGTGCTTCTGAACCGAAACAAGAGAGTGACATTTGTCGAGCAGCAACAAAAAGAGAATATTGTGCTCGGAATTCAAGCTTTCGATGATGTTGGAGCTGATCTTCCCCACTCCCACTCCATTGTCGTCAAAGTCTGTTTATATCACGGGCAATTCGACTTCTCGGAGTTGCTCGAATGTGTTGTTTGAAACAGGCAGGGATCGCTAAAAGAGGTGTTCGAGAAGTATTTGCCCTTGACAAACGATGATGCTGTGAAGGTGAATAGGCGATTAGTTCAAATTCATCAACTACTTTTAGCATTTCAAGCTCGGCCGGTTCCTGTCCAAGCGACTACACGACGTCGACCTCGGGCACTTGGTGCTAATGGAACCGATCCATCGGGTTCATCTGCACCTCGAACTTCTAGCCGTGCTCCGCCAAGAAGGCCCTCAACAACGACTGCAATGGCAGAAGAGCCCTCCTCAGAGTAGAGGAAGCCCACTGATAGTGAAAGCTCCACCTCGACCGTAACGCGGGCTGCCACTCTGAACAAAGCCCAAAATGATCCGTAGGTGGATTTTGAGGCGGTCACGGAATTGTAGTGCCTGTTTTGGGAGGAATGCAAGGGATGCTTCTCGTTCAATACATCAACGTATTTAGTTCGAATCGAGTAGTTTGTTGTCGCAAAAGCCCAGTACGTCATTCGAGGAATGAAGGAGGGCATTGTGTTAAGCACCATGGACTTCCTTGTGCAACTTGGCGAAATTGAACAACGTCATAAGATCTGTGTGTGCCTAGTCGATGAAGGTGGTGAGCCTCTTCAGTAGAAGCCAACCTCATGGGACGATATCAAGAACGACAAGTTCATGTTAATCAATGGACAACATAGCGTGGAGGCGTCCAGGCATCTGCAACACATCAAGAAGTGCAGGGAGAATCAAAAGAATGTTTTGCGGCGTTGAGTGCGTACGCAGTTTGGTCAATAGATCCTCTAAAGTTGCAAAGGATTTCCAAATTCTACAACGATACTAACTACTTGAACCATGCTCAATCGACATGGAGGAACCAAATCTTAAGTTGCCAAAGAATTTGGCTGAACTCAGGACGACCGAGTTACTAGCAAAAAGAGGGTGCAACTCGCGGCAATGCCGCAGTTTTTGACCAGGAGAAATACTCGGTAAGCTTCCGTCTCTGGATATATCCTTGAGTCGAGGATACTTCTTGAGAAGAAAAAACATCTATTATTCCCCTCACGCATGTTTTTTAAATTTTGATTGTTATTGGTATAACATTTGACATGTGTGGGTTTCCTGAATTGCAGTCGTTCTCCAAACTTATCGTGAACCGCTTCCAAAACATTGACCTCACGAAGGAAGGGAAGCAGGTAAACACGTCATCAGACATCACGAACGAGATGAAGGTGATCTCATTGCCTGATGACATTTTCAAGTTGTGGGAAGATTTTCTCGAAAACACACAAAAGGCGAGATCATCAACCCGGACACAATGGTCCTGTGTAAAGAGGCTAGAGGTTTCAGAGCCTCTCCCATCCATTGTGAATTTTTCAAGAGGTTGGGCCACCTTTCGGATAAGTATTTATGGGACCTATTCACCTACCTGATAGAGCATGAAGGCCCAAATGGGTACCCAAAAGTCACGCTCCGGCAGACAAGCGTGGTTCACGGGTCTTGCTATCACTACGAGGAGTAGGCAAATCGCCGGAAGAAGAATCACATTGTCCTTCAAGAATTGATCGCAATTGATCGCTATTGATCCTTCCTTGAAGTTTTTGATGCTAGACGGGTCTACTAACGATGAGGTGTGGACGGCATGGAAACAAGAACACTACGTGTCTTATGCGACGTACAATATGCTCCTTGTCTGGCCCGACAAGGAGTTCTTCTCCATGAGGCTCACAAATGTTGAGAAGCTTAAGCGAGCATCTTAGTTGGTGGAGAAGTTTCCGAACATGTTTCCATTCTTTTGGAAGTTTTTGTACGTGAAGAGCCACATCGACTCGATTGTTGGATCATCCAAGCTTTGTGATTTTGATGGGGAGAAAATGGAGTTCTCCGAATATTTTGATCCGCTTGTGGAGGATAGAGAGTGGTCCCTTGGTCTTCTTGACCTTCGACACGTCCCCGGGTGGTCTTCCAAGGAGGACTCATATGAAGAGCCATACTTCTGTGCATTTCCGAAGACCTTGAAGACCCAGAGAAACAAACCCACCCTAAACTCTCCGACTATTTGGGTGTGGATAACCTCTTCTGAGCAGTGAGCAGTGCAAGCTAAAAAGTATGCGGAGAGGAGGATGTCTAAATGTGTGTGCCTTCAATCACGGTACATGCCTTCTGCATACGAGAGGCTGAATTTGGAGACATCGAGGTCGAAGTGTTCAAAGGTTTACCTATTGTTCCTCATAAGGGACGTCCATCCCGAGTCTCCTTTGCTATTGAAGATGGATAATCTGAACTACTCTGCCGTGGATTCTCCATACTACACCAAAAAAAACAAGTATTTGGAGGCATGCTTCGCAGTTCACGGCTACGAGTTGCGGATGGAGTTCTACCTTGAGCTTCTATTAGCCTTCTGCAAGCCCGCAAGCAAAGTTTTCGGAGTTTATTGTGGCTCCAAGCTGGTGCTGGCGAGTAAGGTAATTGATCCCCTTCATTACTAAGTTTATCCTCGGGTCGAGGATAAACCCAATGAATCACCCATTCACATCATTCTGTATTCGGTTGCTCTGTATCTTGCCTCTTCATGTATCCATTAGTAACTGTTTATCCTCGTGTCGAGGATAACTCACATGCTTGCCTCTATATTTCTGATTTCTTTAGTTGGCGTGATTAACTCATTTGGTTTGTCTTGTCTTTTGCAGATGTTCGGAACGTCATTTTACGGTTTGGTGGACAAGGACTATCGCATGTTATACAAACACAATACGAAAAAAATTGAAAAGTATGACATAAACAACTTCCTCCATAAAAATTGTGCGTATGCTGGTCCCTTGCCGCCAGATTCCGATGCTCCAGAATCCGCACCATCCCACAACACTTCAGACTGCAGGCCCTCAAGGACCGCTGTGGCTCGCACAAGCTCTGCCCAAAGGACATCGGCGACTGCAGCTCCAACAACTTCAGCCTCTGGAACCGAAGCTCCCATTCATCGGCCTAGAGCTAGGACAACTTCAGGTGTTCGTCCGTCAAGCCGCGAACAAAGCAATCTCTCTAACACTAGAATCCGTATGGATTCAGTCGGCATCGACGAGGTGCCTGCGGCGGATGCCGATCCTCCACTCTTGCGCCGATCTCCTCCTCCGCCGAATCCCCCGGAAGATTTCGACGAGGATACCTAGGAATTGGATACTTATGGGAGTAATATGGGTGTGAACCGCTTGTCCCTTGGACCCGATTTGGCTGGGCCATCTTCTCGATATGCTGATGATGAAGGCAAATCACCGATATCATCATCCTCTGAAGACGACGTTGAGGTGCACCCTCGTGAGATTCCTTCCTCAGATATGCCCAGTCGATAAGGGGACACCTTCACTGTTTTGAAGCCTCCATCTCAGGAGGCACCACAAGTTGATGGGGGCGCGAAGCGGGATGATGCCATCATCCTCCTTTCAAATTCCAGTGATGAAAAAGGCCCAAGACCTTCTGCGATTGGCTGATTAAATGTCGTTACTTTCGGAGGCAAAGGTTTAGAGCGCGAGGATTTTAATGAGGCTTCTAACTTCTTCTATAATGTTGTTGGTGAAGCCCCGTCCCCTGGAGAGGTTGTGAAATACGAACCCGGTGGTGATTCTTATCATCATCTGGCGTACAAATGTCGAATGGAGGAGAAGGATAAGCAGGATATGTTGGACCGCTTGGAAGAGTCCAAGCACAGGTAGGCAGAGATGGAGGCTGCTCTTGAAAAGTAGAGGAAGGAGTTTGCTTTGGAGAAAGAGCGGACTGAGGCGGCTTTTAGGGTTGAGCTTCAGCTTCAAATAAAGGCAGACCTTGCCCAGATGTATTTGAGGAGCCGTCTGAATACGGGGGCAACATCATCTGGTCCTCCTCCCTATGAGGTGCCTGTGAATGCAAGTTATCCTCGCGTTGAAGATAACTCACGTTCAGGGCTCTCTACTCCCTTGTAGCCTTCGGCTGCATTACCTCAAAGTTCGTTGTCTATTCATGTTCTTCAACCTTCCTCTGCTGATCACCAGTAATCAATTTCGGGGGAAGCGCTTGCGTACGTGGATGTTATTGAGGTGCCCTCTTCAAGCAGAAGCTCTCCTATGGAGTATCCTTGACCCGAGGATACGCCGGGTGCCTGCCTTCACTAGAACCCGCTTCCACTCCCTACTCCCCTTCAACAATCTGAGGAGTGCGACGTAGAGGCCTGCGTTGTCAAAGTTCCTGTCGTGGCAGAGAATGTCTGTACGGTGGAGGAGGATCGAGTGGATTACAAGCCGTCACCAAATGGACCTGGAAACGAAGCCTCTAATTCTGATAAGGTTGGCTAGCTCTTTTTTTTCATTTCTTTTCAAGCTATTTTACGAGTTGCAGCCGTGTATTTTTTGAATGACTACTCATAGTCTCCTGTAGGTCTTATATAGGTGTGTTGGATTGCACGCATTGGATACATATGAGTTTTAATGTACATTAGGCAGAGTGTACATATTTGTAAAAGCACATTGCTCATAATTTATCAAATTGTTTAACAATTCAGTTTTCTTCAATTGTTTTCTCAGATGAGAATAGATGATATTGTTCATCGACCTCTTGCATTGAAGCCTCCGATTGGAAATGATTTACAAAAGTCGCTATGTGGGGGAGACTTGATGCAATCTGTGACACTTCCTTTGCATATTGCTCAATGTGCATTTCATCAGGTAATTTCCATTGACTTTAGTGTGTGTTTGTGCTGTCCCAGGACTGCCTGCGGAAGAGTTTGTCCGTTGTCCTCAACCGGCGGCTACACAAGTGGCTTAATATTGTTCTCAATATTAATGGCATCCTGTGCGAGACAGAGCATGCCCCCGGGTTGTCTAGAGGCTCAAGGAGTCAGGCAGCGTATTCTTGCATCATCCCTGTATACATAGGTCCGAAAGCTGTATATACTCGCCAGGAGTTCGTGCATTTTTGGCGGACATCCGAAACATTACAAACTCTATTGTCGTCTGGAGCTCGATGAAGAAGTCCATTGTAGTTGAAATCTCACAGTATCTTTTTTTGGACATGCCTTCTCCAGCTTTAGTTCTTGGTTAGGAGAATTGTGAGAGAATTGAAACCTCGCGCAACAAGTTTTTGATGGATCAGTTAATTCGAACAAGATGATCTTTTTCAAAACCCTGTCATCAACTTTACTTAGGCGCCGACTTGAGTCGATGGTCCTAGATTCGTACAACACCCTTCTCATCGACAACAGCCCGGAGAAGAGCGTCTGTAATCATTCCGGAAATGCCATTATTCTTTGTCCGTGGAGACATGCGGCTTGTGATGACCAGTTCTTTACTCAGGAACTTGTACCTTGGCTGCAACGTTTGGTTTCTGAATGCGATGTTGGGCAATTACATGATTATAATAATAACAATCGCATAGGGGTTCCACTGTTGGCGCATTATAGTCCTTTCATGAAGTATATTGTAGATGGGATGGCGCTCTTAAACAAGAACGTTGGTTTTGTCTATGAAATTCCACATGGTTCTACTTCATCGGCTTCATAGTTTCAGAGGCTTCTATTTTTACTATAGTAGGCATTTAGTATCAACATTGTAAACACCCTTTTACATTTTGAATATATAAATATTTTACAACTTGAACAAGCTTTTTTGTAACTTATTGGCATTGTCTTGTGTTTTTCCTCTCCTATGTGCTTCTTTTCTTCTTTTGGTCGATTCTAGGATTTATCATTGTTTTAAGTATTATTGTTTATCTTCTGGTCAAGCTTACTATTTTTATTGTGGAAACAAGGTACACTTTATTTCTTCGGGCTTGGTTTCATATTTATTCATATGAAAACAAAACTGAGTACTCTGGATCTCCTCTTGGAGGTTTTTCCCAATCCCACCATTCAAAGCCGTTTCTTATGTGTACTGCAACCGATGCTCTCTCTGCTATCATGGACTTTTCGACACAGAAGGTCGATGATGGTGTTGTTGATAGCCCTCTTGAGCGGAGGGACATGATTCTTTGTGTGGCATCTCTTTTGCCACTGAAGTAGAAGTGTGCTTCTATAGAGCTTGTTGGCGATTGCACTCCTAAACGGCAGCTCTATGTTAATGGTGCAATTGGTGTGAACGAGGTGAAGGAGTCTGAGCCTATCTCTTCCAATTTGATAATTCTGCCTTCGTTTATTCATGTCCAGCCTTCTCCTACCCCTGCTAAACGGAGGCGGCTTCCTAGTTCAAGAACTGAAGGTATTGTAGGAGTTAGTATTCCTCCCATACGTTCAACGAGATTGCATATTGAATCTCTCGATTTAAAGCCTAGATCTTTGAGATCCCCATCTTCACAGTTTCGTCGGAATTCACTATGATTGAGTGGAGGTGGTGGTTCTGGGACTGATAGTGGTCAGTGCCATCAATCATGTCATTCACCTCTGCTGAAATCCGTGAATTATTTGGAAGTAGATGATTACTATAAACTCTATTCTCGGAGGAAAGAAATTATGATTGAGTATGCGAAAGTGAAAGCGCAAGAGGCCTTGCTTTTGCAGACAAGAGGAGGTGGTTCAACCATTCCTTCTAGTGAAGGGGGTACTGCTAAGTAGGAACAATTGTATATGCTTCAAGAGTTCTTCCATGATTTGTTATAGAGACAATAAAATAGATCCTAGACTACTATAAATAGATATTGGCTTGTAATTATCCATTATGATGAATGATGTCATGAAAATAAAATTTTAGTATTATTATTCTCCATTGTACTCACTCCTCTTTGACTATGGATGGAATTATATTTTCTATGACGATCTATTAATAGTATGTCTTGTGTAATGCAATTATGGAGCGTCGCAATGATCATGTTGTTTTATTGTTGGATTTGAGATGTTTCTCGTATGTTACATGATGTATGCTTCCGTTTGCAACAACTTTTCACGATATTTGTTTCCGAAGTAATAGGCTTTTAGTCTCAAATCTCACGTTTTGTCTCATTTTCATGAATATGGTATTATACCACAAGGCTCTACAAACCTCCATTAACATTGAACCAATATCCCAAACATTTGAGACCAAAATTGTTTGGCTATACCAAAGATATAAATATCGTATACCCAAAAATGACCCCCTTAAAAATGCACATTACACATTAGCCAATCCTATCTTAGACTACCTTATTACATCCATGAATATCACACATTCATACTTCTCATCCCCCGTTACATGCTCCACAAAAATCTCAAAATTCTACTCTCTATTTGAACGTGATAGATTTTTTGGTTCTCTAGAAAAAGCTTTTGTCTATAGATGGAGAGGAATAGGCCTTGCACACCCTCACAACGAAGAAGAAACGCACCAAGCAACACATTGGGCACGCCTAGCAGCAAACAATGATCTCAAACACAACATCACCATTATTACCACTCCCGACACTATTTGGTACCACAACTTTAACCCACACTTAGGCCCATTCCCGGACTCCCACATCATAGTACTATTTGAAGCGGACTCTATGACTTACAAAGAACCCACTATACCACCAAAAATACAAACACCCCGTCTTGAACCATCAATCCTACGTATTCTATGTATAAGTCACCAAACTCGAGAGTTAGGTACACTAGAAAACCTCACTCATCTCACTTTGATAGCAAAAAATCTAAACATCAACAAGGTATACACTGCAATTGCCCCACCGACACCTATTCCAATCCGTGTAAACCGTAACAAAAATGGTCTAAAACCCCCCACACAAACATTTCTGCACCACCAATTACCGAATTATGCCTCCCACTCCCCAACTACCAAATTAATACCAAACTTAAATTTGACCCCAACTTTAGCTACTACACTGACGGCTCCTTTAAAGAACCAACCAAAGTAAGCCCAGGACATTGGCACCGGGAAAAAGCTGGTTATGGGGTATACGACCCAACCAAACAAATTAAATTAGGCAAAAGACTACATGGACTCCAAAATATTCTAAGAGCCAAACTGATGGCTATACACAAAACCCTTAAATTAATCACCACCCAATACCCAAACGAACCGGTTCACATTTTTACAGATTGCATAAATGCATTATATCTCCTGAATACACACATAAAACACTCCACTTTACACAACAGTCACCCGGACCAAACTATCCTCACATCTATGGTTGTAATGCTCCAAAATCGCATACAAATCACTACACTCCATAGAGTCTGAGCTCATGCTAATATCACCGGCAATGAACAAGCCGACAAACTAGCAAAGGAAGGAAGAGATAAAACCCACAAGAATGTCAAACACCCATACAAACACGCTTATGCCACCCCATATTACTTTCATAGATATCAATGGCCCTCTATGGACAAAACTCCTGATAAAGGCCCCATACGATTCTTAAACAAATACCTCAAAAAACATGATCTTGTAAATAACATTGAAAAACTTACGAAACTTTTTCCCCAATATTGATAAATGGATCGGCAACCCAAACATTCACAACGAACTGTCCACCAAATTCTGGAAAAAACCCCATAATTACGGATCCACAAATCACATGCCTAATCAAATTCCGCACCGGACAATACATTGAAAATGCCCGCAAACAACTCTTCTTTGGAATAGAAAGATTTTCTACAATAACATGCTCAATTTGAAACACCACGGACCGAGACACATGGCTACATGTCTTACTCAAATGCCAAAACCCCCATATACACTCACTAATTGTCAAAAGACACAACAAAGCCGTATGGGCAATTCGTAAACTACTAGTATCATCAACCAAATCCCGTTAACGGATATTTAACTAAATGTGGACAAAACGATTAATTGTGGACTAAATTAGATACTTGTGACGACCCTAAACACCTACTAGATTGTCCTAAAATATATAATTTGTATGGGTGAAGGATACTGAGAATCTACTTAGGATTGTTAAAATGTCGCGTGACTTCTCTTCTCAGGGGACGGCCGACCATGAATGTACGTTGACGACCTAGACTCTTCGTCTTCCAAAATAACAGGAATAGTGCTTCTTATCGCAGAGATATAGTAGTAGGAATTTAAATGCAAGTGTCGGCGGGCAGCCGAGACGTAGTGATCAAGGATAAGGTGAAACAAACCGTGATGGAGGATGGCGTCATGCACATAGTCCGCGATCATGAGCCTAAAAATATCTTGAAAAAAGGGCTCAAATCCTGCGACTAGTGAGATAGGAGAGGGTGGTTTGTAAGCACAAGGAGGCTGGAAAAGATTAGAAATGAGCTTCATACAAAACAATGAAGCCAACCGTTTAGGACACTTTGACAAACAAAAACGATTGTATGTAAGAGAAATAGTCGAAACGTTTGCATATGTTGTGTCAAGTGTATAGCCACAGTCGGCGGAGAGCCGACAAGAGCGCTCTCTTCTATCTAGAAAGAGACCTTGCCATCTAATAACCAAGAAGAGTACCTACAGTGCAATCTGACAACAATTGAGTCCTATGATAAGGATTAAGCAATAATCCATCGGCTGGCAGCCGATGAAACAAGAATCAATCGTCATCTCCACAATTGACTGAGATGCCACCAACCTCCAGAGTTGCAATCGCAGCGCTCGTTGCCTCAGGCGGAATACGGTGAGAACTAGGAGGGCCTTTCTTAGTGTGCGACGGATAGCGGTGGGAGTAAAGAACAATTCTGCAATTTTGTACCTCTGAAAGACAAGGTTCCCTTTGCCATCTCTTGGTCCAACATTCCCTCGCGACAATCTTCTTTGATTCCTTCTTCCCTGACATGGGTATCCACCATTCGACTTTAAAATTCCCGTAGCAATCTCTTGGTGTCAGATTGACACATTCAAGAACTCGGCCCATCCACACGGGAAGGTAATGACCGTTGCTAGGACGGCAGAGAACGAAATCATTGAGTAAAACGTCTCGAAATGGATTGAACGATAGCTTTGGAGGGCTCAATTCAGGGCCACAGAAAGGATATGCGTCGGGGTCATCCTCAGGGGTAATGTCTGGAATTCCAATGACGTCATCGGGCGACGTTGAGCTGCGAGCATGATCGCGAATCCAATTTGAAGTTGGCCAAAATCATTCCTGGAGAGACTCCCGGTTTGGTGGCAGGGGACCAGAAATAAGTTGATGGATACGCTCCCAGTACAAAATGTAGGGGGCCATATCCGCTGCATAACGCTTGTCCCGGGACATGCCGGTCTTCTAGAACTCAATATATTTGGCAATTCCATTCTTGATGAAGGATTGTTTCTCGCTGACTCTAGTGGCCCAAACAACCTCCTTCTCTAGGTTTCTTTTGTTCTGGTTAACTCGGACATCCCCCCAGAGAGGCTTAAATGGGACTGGCTTTGGATCTCCAACAGGTAGGCGTGGATTTCCGTGCTCATCCGCGGTCCACATTTTGATAGGCTTACATGTAGGAGTCCAAGAAGAATCAGTGGCACAAATTGAATGAACACACGAACTCTTAGCCAAAACGTTTAGGTCCATCCGTGGGCCGCCGACGGAGATGGAAGACGACAAAGGTGGAGAAAGCCGAAGAGAGAGGGAATAGGAGTATTTCCACCATGACTGGCTTACCTGGAGGAAGGCAGGATGAATCAATCGCACACTTTGTATCTCATGACCGGCCATCCAGCGTCATCTCCTTCTTCTTCCACGTAAAACTTGAACATGTGCATCTGTCCCAAACCTACAATCCTGTTACTCCCATCATGATGATATCCAACAATATAACACTTAAAATCCGCAACCTCTTGGACAAGTTCCGGAATGAACGCAACAGTCTTCTACGAGTCCATGAAGGCTTTCATGAGGTCAACCAAACAATAAGTATTCTTCTATTTGATGAGTTTTGATAGGTTACTAAAATGTGCATCAATATCCTCATGAGTGTGGCCAACAATCAAGAATCCCACAGTGACCTCCTTGAAGATTTTTCTAGCTGTCGGAAGCGAACAAAACGCCATGAGAAACCAATTCTTGTTATCCTTGGCGGAGTTATCAAGCTGGAGAAACAACTTCCGAGAAAGCGGGACTTGCAGTCTACTGGAAGAAGTATTCGGGAACGGATCTCCTTTAGATTATGGAATCAATGACATACATCTGGACTTCCCATGAAGTAGAGCATCAAAGAAAGGATTGAGGGGTGGACAGGTGAATAGTTCCTTGGACTCTCGCACGGGGCGCCTCTCTATTGCTCTTAGAACACGGCAGAGAGAAGAGATGGTGAAATTCGAGTCCCCCGGCCATAATGACGTCGAGTAATGAGCGTAGGCACCATTGCCGTGTCCATGTGTGAGCATGTCGGTACATGAAATCGGAATCAGGCCGAGCCCAGCAGTGGCCTCGGTAATCCTCTGCATTCTAGGAATGGCCGTCTTGGAGGTATCCATCTTGTCATGAATTATGCAAAGGAACTCAGACGGGTACTGAATAGACTGAGCCGACCATCCGGAATAAACATTTCTGCATGCCCTTTGTTTGGGTCATCCATGAATCCTTGCCACTTGTCTGACCCGCGAGGATATTTTGCAATAAACTCGACCAGGAAGTCGCACTCCGTACACCTGAAGAAGTTGTTGCCCAAAGACTTTACTTCTACATTTCTGAAGAACCTCTTCTTCATATTACTCACCACAAATTGCAAAATCAGCTTAGCATTGCATTCAACGTTTTCCTGGATAAGACATTTTAAAGGATATCAGCAATACATAAAGACGATGGTATCGTGGGTATGCCCAGTAGGCAATAAGTGAGTTCTGTCAGCGGGCCGCCGACGGTGCTCGTTGAAGCGACAAAGAAGACAGACCATGCTAAATACAAAGATAGGGAAAAGTAATGACAATACTTACAAAGTTGGCCATGTCACGTAAGTGATTCCAATTCATGGCCGCGGGAAGGACCTTCAACGCGGCGACCCTCTTGTTTCCGATGACACGGAACTCATTTGGCATCAGGTCCGCACTATCGTTGATAATGTTGGATATGGTCCCACAAGCCTGAACCGTGTGAGGCCTGGGCCGCATAATGCCTACGTTTCCATGGCTGCCATTAACGCGACCGATCTTTGAATCATATTTGTAGTTGTAGTATGCGGACTTCGACACGCCGTGAATGTTATACCAAGCGACTTCACAAACATCGACACCCATAAGGGTGATGTAAAGTTTTCGGAATCCAGGAATTTGGTGAAGCTGGTTTGCAATAGCATAGGCCATTTTGCGTCGTTGTCTGAAGCTTGACGCGTAGTACTTCCTTCGAATATTGCAGCTGTCTTCTCAACGAAATAACTGGCAACATCGTTTCTTACAACACCTTCTCGCGCTAACGAGGTGGCACTCATCTCGGCTCTAAAGGCGCCGGAACTTGGAGACCGACACATCGTCCTTCGGCAAGAGCTTCTGACGAACGCCCCTGTAAGGATCCCTAGGCACACCCTCAGGCCCCCCATCCTCGCATGGAGCTTGACTATGCGTTGAGCAGAATGTAAGGCACTCAGAAAGAAGTGGACCACCTTCAAGGCGCGTGTGAGTTAATCGCCAGTGCATTGTTATCATCTGAAGATCCTCGTCCTCTGAGACAAAGAGGACCCCAACATTAGTGTCTCCTAAAATCTTGGAATCGCATGCCTCATGTGGCAAGCACACTTAAATGATGGCACGCCCGATAGAAGCGAAGTTGTCATCTAGGAGGTGGTAGTACTTGTTTTGCCATTGTGGTCGCTCTAGGAAAGAATTCGGAACAGATACACTATCGAGGGTAGCGGATGGATTCTCAAAAAAATGATAATTATGTTGTCGGCGGTCCGCCAATGAGATATCATCGTCACTTCCATTTGCCATTTCAGTCTCTGATTCGGATCCCTCAAAATAACTACGAATACCATGATTATTATTGTCCTCATATACCCTATCGAAACGGTTGTCGTCGTCCGATGCTTCAATGTCAGTATCGATCAATGAAGAGTCAATCCCCATGGCATAATCGGGGCGGACATCAAGTGAAAAGGGACGAACCCGATAGCCACTCCATAGGACTAGGTAGCCCACAGAATTGCCGAGAGCGCCGATGGGGGGAATCTCGCAATGTGCGGGATGATCGATGTATTTGGGATTAACAAATCGAACTCTGACAAGTAGAAAGAAGCTGTGAGGAATGAGAAATCCCTCCCACGTACCCTTTGGTGAGCATTCGTCGATGACTCCAACTCCTGCACAACGTCTCTGATCGCCGCTGCCATCAAGTAAGACCACCTCCATGCCGTTGCGAAGGTCCATAAACTCTTGGATGGGCTTTAGGTCATGAACTAAGAGAGTAGAATTCTCCGCAAGCTCCTTTGAAAGTTCATCGATGTCAGCGTAAGGCCTAAGATCAGCGGCCTCTCAGTTGATCGACCGACCTTCGCAGTCCTGCAACATGGAAACCCCATCCAGAGGAAATGGAATGGGCATCTCTAGTGCATCGCACACTTCAAAAACCTTCACACGTATAATCCATAGGTTCCTGAGAACGACCCTCTCGACAATCGCCCTACCAGCAAAGTAGAGGCCGGAATGAGTGAGAGCAACAGCAACACCTCTACGGGGCTTCCATCGTCCAGACTTTCCGTTCCTCATGAACGACAACATGGGTTCAGGATCCATGGTAACATCAATGATATGAAATCATGGATGAGATAATGGCAGCAACAATGATTTCGTCAGCCGCCCGCCGACGAGGGTGGCTCTGAAGTCTCGAAGTCGATGAATTTGATCAACAACCACAGAAATCCCTAAATTAGCTTGAGAGTCGCTGAGAAATCTGTCTTGTAAACCATGCCGTCGGTTGCCCGCCGACAGCTGAATGTTACACACAGAGTCTACCATGTGAAGGATGTGACAGGCATCCGCCGAGCGGATATTATCATCCGCCGACGGACTTTGGAATAGGAAAAAAACATTATTGGAAACTAAGTTAGTAGTACCTGATTTCAAATGAGCCATCTAAAATAATTAGCTTCCCGATACGGGACAGTGAAAACCAAGCATATACATGTGAAGGAGTGACATAAAAAAAGGACCCATGCTGGACCAATGACAGCGGACTTGTGCAATATCAGATATATGGACTCTAAATTAGCCTCTAAAAGAATTAGTACAAGGGTTGACGCGAGCGCGCCAAATTCTACAGATTCAAAATGGAACGAGGTGACAAGATGAAATCAAATCATTTGAAGTGACATCGTAGGTGTAGGACCCTATGCCCTAGGCCAAATGATGGCTGAGGTGACATTAATGATGCCACATCAATTCGAGGTATCATGGCCTCAAAACCCTAGTTTCTATGTTTTTATCCGAGACTACACTCTGAGATGGCATGTCACTTGGGAATTGATACCTAGATCAAGCTTAGCACCCGAGCATGAAGTCTCGGCCATCCGAAAATCTTCCTAGCAAGATCAAACAACTGCAACGGTCCACCGGATCCGAGTACAAAACCTTGTCATCTTCCTGTTTTTGGTCATTTCTAATCCTGCTCTTCTTGATTTCGCGTTCTCGCATAGTTAAGCGCGTTTACAGCTTTAAGCTTAGTGTTTGGGTTCATCCGCCGATCGCCAACATCCGACAAACTTCGGAGGCTAGCAGAGGCGCTTCAGCACAATTCATCAGCCAAGGAGAAACTCCCACCCGCCAACGAAATGGTGACAACGCAGAGGTATGTACATCATCACCGTCGGCGGCCAGCCGACGGATTTCAAGTGCCGTATTAGAAATGCCCATTTGGTTTATGGTGTTTCGTCGGCGGCCCGCCGATGAATGTTGTGTTCAGTGTTAAACTTACTGTGAAAATTGAATTTTCTTTGAGAAGTGATCACAAGTGGATGTAGTCAGGTTTTAGAATGAATACGTCATAGGTTCTTCAAAATGGTATTTTGTGATACACAATTGTCTGTGTCCGTCAGCGGCCCGCCGACGATTGCTCAGTTCAGTCTAGTACAAGCCTATTTTGTATGAGGTCTATCGCACAGAGGTGATAAGCAGAGTGTATAGTGAGGTTCCCTAGGTCATAGTGTCTCCAAACATCCGTCTATGTGTTGGACACTTGTCACCATGGTCGTCGGCGGCCCGTCGATGAAGTCTTTGGCAGGTGGTCTGATCTTCCATTATGTCGCGCAGGACTATAGTTCCAAATAAGCTAAAGTGGCTCGTCGGCAGTGCCGTGGACCTCGAAGTGGACGTGGGCTGGCCGGATGATAGCAAGCCACGAGTAACATGTGAAGTTCACCTGCAGTTATCGTCGTGGGACATCACATGGAGAAAGGAAGTGATTGCCGAGTTGGGTATCAACGGGAATCATAACGCAAAAACATTCGTGGATGGAAGCCTGGTGTACGTGCTTGACATGAAAGAGGACCCGGAGGACGAGGAGAAAGTGCGATACCTAATTCAGGTGAAGGTCAAAATGGCTGACAAGAACCCGGACATCATCGCTACTCCAATTCCATGGATGACATGCACGCAAGAGCTATGTATCACTGCTCAGGAGAGCATGATGCAATTCCTCGGCGTGACTCCTGAAGACAGGACGGATTTGCTTATCTGTTTCGAAGAAGCGAAGGACCTCATGGACGCGGAGAACTCCAGGGCCGGGATCATGATAGCCTCAAAGTCAAAGACCGTAAGGAAGCCTAGGAACTCCAAGAAAGCAGCTAGCGACGATCAGGGTTGTTCGGCCGTTCGTCCGTCCGGTAGTGTCCGTCCGTCCGGATGTCCGTCCGGATGTCTGTTCGATAGAGGCTGTTGTTCGTCCGATAAGGGTCAACCCTAGTTTGACCATGACTCGAGGTAAATCAATTTACCCACTGCCACGAAGGCGACTACGTGGCTGACACGTCGTCAACAGGGTCACGCGGGTGCGGACAGGGGGCGGGCGCGTGAAGGGGCCGGGCGCGTGCGAATATGGGCTGGGCGCGCACTGAAGCGGTTGAGTGCATACTAGAGAGGACCGGGCGCGTACCGTGCTGGGCCGGGCGCGTACAGGGGTGGACCGGGCGCGTACTGTGAGGGGCTGGGCGCGTGCAGGGAGGACTGCGCGCGTAACGCAAGTGTCCGGGTGCGTGCGATGAAGGGCCGGGCGCATACTTGGAGGGGCTGGCGCGTCCGGCCAAGGTTGCGCGCGTTCGTAGAGGGGCTGCGCGCATTCGTGGGGGAGGACTGGGCGCATTCGTGGAGGGGGCTGGGCCTGGCGCGTGGCCTTTGGGGTCGCGCGCGTATGGGTATTGAATTTAGGGGTCGTGCGCACTCTCTCACTTCTTAACATGCATG